>JBDFRD010299291.1:0-10590 GCA_039654405.1 Bullina lineata
ACCGCCTCAGTCCCCAGGCCGCAGGCCAGGATTTATGGAAAGCCCAAAATTTCTGAACCCACGCCGCACCGCCTGTCCGGCCCCATGAAATCGTCCACACACGCCTGTTTTTTCGGCGGTTTTGCAAAACCGACGCCAGGCCTGTGGCCAGGCCCTTAACGTCATGCAGGCTCCGCCTCCACTTTCTGCCACTGGTGATGTGGTCAATCTGGTTCTCAGTCCTGCTGTCGGGGAAACCCATATGGTCTCGTGGATAGTCTTGTGGGGAAATAGAGTACCTCGGAGTTGCTCTTTTTTCTTCTATGCCTCATTTGTAGGAGCGTAGCACTGTAAGACAGCGACTTTCCTGCCATTCGAGTTGAATCTTGCAGTGAGGATCCTTGGTGACACTGGTTTCCAGGACAGCAATGCTCGCGTTTCCTCGGGTGTAATCATCAACGCAACTCCATGACCATGTGTGTGTGTGGCTGGCCTTCTTCCTGTCCAGAGTAGATGATGGTGTATCCGCTCGTAAGCCTTGTCCATCCTGTTCCTGTCCATCTGGTCTCATACAGGCCAAGTATTTTAAAGTTATATCTGTGCATCTCTCTCCTCACTTGTGTCGTTTTTCCAGTCTCGCACAGGGTTCTGATGTTCCAGGTCCCCATCCTGTTCTTTGTTTTGGTCGTCAGAAGAGTTGTCGGCACACCCGCTTCCCGAAGGCTTTCACTTTCACCAGCATGCGTCATGGGCTCTACTGGAGAGAACTCTTCCTCAACCAAGTCCTGAATATTGTTGTTGCGGTTTCTGTAACAATTTGAATTTTTAAATGTTAGCCCAATTCAAACCCCCAACCTGGAGGGCCGGGATTGAATTCGGAGATTCACTCCTAGATGAGTTGCTCTCCCGAGCTCATGAGCCCCATCTACCGATGGTTTGAAATCAGAGTTTTTCTTCTCCTAGATAGACTGCCTTCCAAGACTTTCGATCTCTATCTACCCGGGGATCGAGAGGTTATAAAGGCGCCTCAGGTCGCCTGCTAGTCATTTCCCCGAGCCTGTTGGGGTATTTTTTAAGAAATTAGTTCCCATTCAACATTCCCACCCCGCTCTCTATGACTAACGCCAGTGTTTTCCGCGACTGCTTATTGGTTATTCGCAGCTAATCCCTATATCTAAGGACCCTTTCCTATCCGCAAAGTTAATCTCTCTTTGCGTTTGTTACAGACATGTAAGAGTAAAGTGAGATCATCAGCAAAAAGAATGTTATGCTGATTTTTCCAAGGAGTCCATTGCTAGCCAATCTGGGTTTGTTGGGGTTTTTTTTTGGTTTAGAAGAAAGATGGTAGGAAGCATGTGTGTATTATTATATCTCGGTATGAAAGTGAAAGTTGTTCTTTGGCAACTTCATTTTAATTGGATAATTTGGTCCATGACAGGATCATGACAGGTTTTTACAAGGTTAAATTCAATAAAAAGTTGACGTGAAAAGTAGAGCATTCTGGTTTTTTCTTTGCAAAAACTGTTAATCTATCCTGAGTTATAAGATTACCATCAGAAAATTGCCCAGTGATGTTTTACATTTCTGTGTACTTTAACACTTGGGAGAAGGGTATAGGCCTACAACTACAATGTATAATATATGTTTCTGGTGTCAGACAATTAGATCAAACTGGAGCGGAAAAGGAAGTAGTAGGTCACAATATTGGATATGTCACCTTTTCCCTGAACAAGTTGTAATGTGAATGTGATGTTAACTTCCTTGATGAAACAGAAAATAAAACCAGCAAGTTTGACAATGTTTATACTTTTAAGGCCCTTTCCTTCAGCAATTGTTTTAGCTGAATCTCTGACATTCACTTTTCATTTTTTTTTTTTCTCGTGATGTTTAAATCAGTTGAAAATGAGTATAATGAAAATGAGAGAACTGACAATCCGTGAAACCTGCCATTAACGTAAAAAAGATAATCTTGGATGGAAATCACTCTAACTTACTATTGATTACATCAGCCCAAAGTACATGTAATGCACTTTTACTTAAAGGATCAATTCCTTGTGGAAAAGTATAACCTCAATTGTGTTTGCTTAAATTGGGAACTTTATTGTGTTAGAAAGTAGTGAATGAAAATACTACATGTATGTGTGCATTCTGTGAATAAATAGCCTTATGATTTATTGTTCTATTGCTTCAGACATTGCAATAATGTAATTTTAATCTTTGTTTATTTTCATTTCAAACCTTCATCTTGGATGATATTCACTATCATTGTTTATTAAATCAGTTATGAGATTATGTCATCAAACAGTACAGATGTTTTACTGTTACATGAAATGACTAAATATTTACTTAACTTAATGCTCATGCTTATCCTTTCAATTCATGTACTTTAGGGAGGGTGACGGATGAAACCCAAACCAATATATTATTATACGGTATTCTGTGTAAATCTGAAGCTTTGAATGTGTCACTCGTAGAATCTTTTGTTGTCATGTTGGCATGCAAAAAAACCTTGCTCTAGTTGGTATAATCTTGGATTTAAATCACTATTGAAATCCCTATGGTTAAAGAAGTTGATTTTATTCTATCATCCTGCAGAATAGTAATACCTTTTTATTTGTATTGATGCATAATTTGGAAAAGGCTAGGTCTACTACGGTGACTAGCCGCCCATATTTGTAGCCATAATTTAGATTTATGGGGTTAGATGTGATTCTCTCCAGTAAAATACTGTGGAAATGGAACAGCATGACTGAATGATTTCCAGAGAAGAGTCTTGTTGTGCGATTTTCATTGCATGTTGTAGGTATCGTTATTTTGCCGTTATTGATAAGAATAGTGTAACAAGTAACAGTAACTAACAATGTGCTTTGGAATCAGTGGAAGCTTAGATCTAAGAACGAGTCGATGTTGGGGAGTGTAGAGAAAAAAGAAACATAAAAAGACTGAATGCTTTGTCATTTAATTAAAATCAAATTTGCAGGCTTGAGAAGTAGAAAGCAAACAGATGATTCATAGAAGAAAATCGCACGAGTCATAAAAACTACCGCAGCAATGGAAGTTTTAAAATCAATCACAGAGGCGGCCCTTGACTGATGTCGTCACCCAACGTCGATGGAGATGGATTACATCAATAGATTGGGCACTAATGCTATTGCCAGAACAACCCTCAGAAGGACGAGGAAGAGAGACTAACTTATAGCGACTTGGCGATGTCTTTCTCTGCATGATATACCCGTAGGTAGCACCGGGTTACAAGTAATACAAGGTTACCATTGGTAGACAAAACCTGACCTGACACAGCAAAACGAGAACTATAGAAAGATAACGCATGATGTTGATTTCTTCCTGAGTGATCAATCAAAAACAATTTTCTGTCGTCAACTTAGTACTTAGTGCTCTCAATGCAGTGAATAGTGATTGTGATGAAGTTGACGTGGGTTAAACAATGTCAGTAGACCAGGTTATCACGGTCTTACCTACACTCTCCCTGCCGTTTTTTTAAATTAAAAGTACCGGTACAATTGACTGTTGTTGCCTCCGTACTTTAAGGTCAAACATCTGCATCTGGTCTCAATAAAGCCAGTACCGGTACATGTATTGCAAATTCCTTCTCCTACTTTCCACGCTGCAAGTTTCCAAGTTGAAATAGAATTTGAAGACCATAGTTTCTAACTGACCAAAACTGTTCTTTTACAATACAATATTAGATGGGTGCAAAAACAGATTACCGATTTTGAACATGTACAGGTGCAATGCATACTATTACTATTCTGTTCAGTATAAATCAGTGGATCACAGCATCATGTTCAGTCAGTATAAATTCAGTAGGTCACAGAAATCTCATCCATTCGATATTCAAGTTCATGCTATGAAAACCAGGAATAGCTCCGGCTGTTGCGGTTTATGTTGCCAGAATCAAGGCCGTCTTTTTGAAGGCATGCATAAAAAAGACTGTGGGCCACTGGTACCTGGTATCCGCTCTCTCTCTCTATCCCTTCCCTCTCCCCCCTATGTTTTCTTGATAGAAAAGTTCTCAAGGTTTAAGAAAACTGCTTGATATGAGTTTAAAAGGTGTCAAGGTCATAGGTTGCAAAAAGTATGACTTTTTTTCTTCTTCAGTACATTTTATTCTTAAGCAAGTGTTTTGATTTAAATACTTTATTGTAACTACATGTATGTCTTCATTGGTTTTGACAAATTTGATGTTTATGAATTAAATATTATTTCTATCGAAATTTGTAGTAAAATTATTGATTAAAACCTTGTTTTCTCAAAAACACCCTAGTCTTCTCAGGATTGCATGAAACTATTGTTTTGGCATGTACCGGTACCTATATGAAATTTGGGCTAATCATATCTGCTCCCATGTTTAAGGATCCTAAAAGAAATAAATTACTTTCATATATTTTTAAGAATAAATTTGTTTAATGACAGTTACTCAAGGCTTAATTGAACATTGTTTTTAATAGAATTTTTCATCTATGTCCGAACAGTCTTCATCATTTGGAGATGAATTATCATCTGATGACAATATTTCACTTTCATTCTGATCATCGTGCATCGTACTGACATCTGACAAAATTTCTTATAACTCTTTTAGCAAAACAATCATTATGAAACCGCTGAATTTTAAGTCGTTCTGATGGCTCAACTCTTCAGCCATGTTTCTCCGGTTCAAGAAGATTAGGATTGGGTTTTTCATATCAAGAGGTGCAATAGTTGGCTCTTTTGAGTGGAGCATTTAGTTTTCATGGAGGCATTTGAGTGAAATCAACGCCTTTTGAATTTTCTTACCCCTAAAACACTGTTAAAACAGACTTTTGCTTCTTAATTTGTCATGCATCAGTACTTTATTGACACAGCTTTTTGATTTCCCGTACATTGTGCACATAAACACCTCACTCTAATCTAGAATATACGGTAACTAATATTATACATAATATACTTCACTTATTTGTTCCGATGTTCCAAGTCAAGCAAAGACATTAGTCTTTGGGCCACTGGACACCCCCATTCCCCCTGGGGGAAATTCATCACTATGATGTTTTCTTGAAAGAATAGCCCTTAAGCTATAAAAAAAACAAAAAAACTTGTTATGGTTTTTTAAATGTCATCTTTAAAGAGTTATTGCTCCTGAAAGGTCAAAGAGTGCAAAATACATTTTTTAAATATACATGTATAGGCGGATACACAAAAACGTGCAATTTTGGCTGTGAGATGTATTTTGAATAAAAAAAAAGTCAAAATAAATTTGTAAGAAAATTTTTCATTAAAACATTTAACATACCGGTACCAAAGAGAAAAATATTAATTTTAACGTCCGTTTTCTCAAAACTAAAATACAAAACTGTAAACGCATTACCTTATGATTAACCCTTTAACTGCCAGTTACCTGTAGCTAAATCGTAGCAAAAAATCGATTTTTTTAAAACATGATATAGTTAGAAGAACTTGGTTAAAAAAAATGATTTCATTGTGGGTTTGTTGTTTTTTTTTCATTTCAGTGTGGAAAAGAGGTGGGTGTTAGTTAGGTTAATTTATACATGATGTATTGAAGACTGAAATGAGGAGCCAGCGAAGTAATACCATTAATGTTGGCATTGCTTTTTGTTGATCGAGGAATTTGGCAGTTAAATGGTTAACAGTGACTATAAAGTTTGTTACCTCTGATGTCTTTGACCACTGCAGCTTTACATGACCTCTTTTCTTTTCAGCTTCTGCAAAGGTTGTGACCTCTGCCCTCATGACCTCAATTTCAGGAATGCTGCTCTGAATACTCGCTATAAATCTGGTGTCGTACAGAGATGTGGCCTTGACCTCCACCTCTCCGTTCAATTTTCCAGCCAGCGGACTTGTGTACACAATCATGCTCCCAAAGCCGTTGACCTTTCTTTCATGGTTCAAGGTCAATTCCAGATCTTTCAACCTCTCTCCAGTGGTACTCAAAAACATGTAGGTCTTTATGACCTTCGCGGAAAGGTCAAGGTCAGAATTCAAGATGTATCGTGCTTTTTGATTTAGTTTCATTTGGCTGGTGAAGTTGTACTTTTCTCCTGTGGAAACAAAAGCTGACGACAACTGAAAACTTTCAAACTCTTTTTGTGGCGCTTTCATCTCGAATGTGACATCGACGTTTTGGGACAAAACCAATGACAAGTTTGTACTGAGGATGTTTCTATCATTAAGAGTCAAGACTGCTGATCCATGCACGGCATCGGCCTGAATGAAATGAAAGTACTGTAAGCTGCTCTGCTCACACTTTGAGACACAGGGGGCAAAGGTCAGCGATCCCATGACGTTGTGGACAGACTCGGCTTTTGCTTGTCCAGTCAGTGACCAGAGAACGTCTTCCTCCGCTTGCCATTCACAAAGGAAGCCATAGTGTGGATGCCTGGATACAACAGAAGTAGTGGCTTGAATTGTTTGGGGGTAAAGAATTTTGGGGGGATGAATTCTTACCATGAAGTCATAATCAGGTGAAAAATTTACCTTGACTTCACCGTCTGCGATTTTGTCTCTTCCATACTCTGCTGATACTGATGATGAAATTCGACTACTTTGAAACGCATGTTTTGCATTCATCTTCACTCGTTGTAGTCTGGGAGTTTGAAGTTCAAAGTTGAACCCATGAACTGGATTCTGTATGTGCTCAATTTTTCCGTGAAAAATTTCAGAGTTCAAGTGATTGATCTTCCCGCTGGCATTAAAGCCATCTGAGAGCCAAGCACACTGAAATGTTGCTGAAATGTTCTTGAACTTCTCAAAGGGTGACTGAATTTCCACCAGGCCTGATACGTTATGCCACGCATCAAAATTTCCAACGAACTGAAAAGTCAAGTCTCCCTGATTGTTTAAGCTGGAGAAAATCTTGGAGGCAGAATTTGAGAGGTTGTCTGACGTGAAAGCTGAAAGTTCATCATTTTCTTTCCCAGTTGCTTCGTCACTTTCAAACTTGCCCCAAACGTACCCAGCCTTTTCCCCAGTTGTTCCAATCAGCGTGTTGCCGGCATATTCTTCCCTATCTCCTTCCTTGGCAGCTTTAAGGAATGCAGCCTCTTCTTGTTCTGAAGAAAAATGTACGTCACACTTTGCATCTAGATGTCCTTCAGTCTGCTTCCCCAGCACTTGTAAGCGAACTCGATTTAAAGAACTATCAGAATAATTTGCAGACAAACCAACATTTTCTGGAGCATGATCATAACTTGCACGAATGGAAATATTCTTTGTTTGGCCGTTGTGAAAACTGAGTTTCCCCTCTAGGGCCTTGGCTGTAGAATTATTACCCACCACCAAACTAGCCAGCTCTTTTCCATTTTTTAATACTCTTCCCATTAAGTTGAAATCTTTCGATGTTCCAACTTTTGTATAAGACACAGCATGGGAGCTAATTTCATTAATAGATGAATCCAGGACAAACTCACCTCTCATCTTTTTTAAAGCAGAGTTGAAATCATTAACTATTTGGACTCGTGTTGACTCCAATTCATGGCCAGGCCTCTTGACCTCTGAGAAAAACTCGAATCTTTCTTTGTTGAGGTGAGCCAAATCTGCCTTCCACAAAAGACTGTCATTCACGCAATTCACATTCGTGTCTGTCCTCAAATCATGTATGCTTCCACTGAGTAAAATCCTGTCTCCAACATTCTGAGAGCCATCAGTCACAACGTTTGAATGCCTAACAGCCTTAGCTTTAGCTTGCGTCCCATCTTCAAGTCCAAAAGTTTTGCTCAAGCTAAAACTCCTGCTTTCGTCAAATCGTCCTGGATCAAGCTGTCCCAACTTTCTGTAGGAAACAAACACTGCACTTCCAGACTTCCCCATTTTGTAGATGAACTCGCCAGTTCCATTCATGTCTGGCTCATTCCAATTGAAAGTAAGCGTTGATTCAACATAGAGAGATTTCTCATAGCTCTCCATCACTTCGCCTTCCAGGCGATTTAGACTCTTATCAGTGAGAGGATTAAACGCTGTCATAACTCGCGTATACTGGCAGGAAAGATTTCTTGCCAGATTTCTCCCTTCTGAAAATGTTCTACTTGGCTTGACGTCAACAATTTCTGAATTCCTTAATAACTTGAAGTTGCATTTCAAGTTTCGTAACAGTGATCCTTGCTTTTCCAGGCGAGCCTCAACGGTTCCAACTTTAGGAAGAGATCCTGTGAAACTAAATACACCTTCAGTACAGTTGCCGAATTGTAACAAAAAACTTGAAGATAAACTGTGTTGTCCTATCTGAATTTCTGTCTGGCTGTCAACGCTTGTCGGGCTAAACACCTTTTTCACCAAAATCCTGTTTGATCTGAAAGGCACTTTAACGAAAGCGCCGCCTTCAAAATTCATGTCTTCCCATTTTGCAAAAACATTACTTCGGATTTCATCTCCATCTAAGTAATTTACTTCTGAGTTTGACGTAAACCCAGAGGCAGAAAAATCATGATCAAGTTTCAAGCTCATCTTTTCATAGTCTGGGAACGGTGAAGCAAACCTCGCCTCAAATTGTAGAGGAGGATCAAACTTGCGTGAAGTCTTGAACGTAAGGACTTGTTTGGGGTGGTAATCTATCTGTAACACAGAGTCTGCTGATGTTTGAGAAGCATTGTTGTAGGCAACAACATCCAGGTAACTTAACCCTGGTAAAGAGGTGTCCAAGCGAAGATGGACGACCTGGTGAGGCTCCACAAGGAAGTCTAAACTTCCTTCAAAACTCCCAACATGAGGAACCAATTCAAACGTAGCTGTAGACTTGAATTCCGACTTCAGGTCACTAATGGTAAACCCCATGTTGAATTTTTCCATTTCTGAATACGGTGTCGTGATGGTGATCCAGCCCACTTGTTCGGCCTTGCTTAGAAATCTGGCACTGACTTCAACAGCATCTGTGGCATTCACCAACGCACCTGCAGTCATGACTCCGTCACCAACCTCATCAGATATTTTGTCTACAGGGTTCACATATTCACTTCCAAGGGGGCTAAATTTCAAATCTACACTAAAATCGTTCCACGCTTTTGGAGTTGTCTTCCCCCTGACAGAAGCCATGCCGTGAGAGGACCACCGCGCTTCTAAATCCCCAGTCATGGGATAGTCCTCGTAATTAGCTCTCAACCTTGTGGAAAAATTCTCACTGAACGGTGACGTAACTTGCAGACTAGCTTCGACCTCACGTTGCACATTTTTACAGTCTACAATTGTCGAAGCTAATATGTCTCCACCGTGTTTGAGAAAGATTTTGTTCTCAAGAAATGCAGAGCTTTGCCTGTGCTCCACGTCCATGGCTATGTGACGCAGGCTCTCCCAAGGACTTCTCACCTTGATGCTGGATACAAAACTATCGACGTGTCCAAAGTCGTGCTTTTCCGAGAAAGCAATGTCCAGAAGCTCTTGATTCCACTTGGTGAGAAAAGAAGACTTGACACCATCTCCAGAGTTTCTGTGTAGCCACTTCATGTTCACTCTGTCCGCAGGAGTGGCAATAGTAACGTCCCCACTATTCTCAACGCGCCAGTCTCTCCTTGCATGATCCACCTTCATATTGTAGATGTAATTCTTGCCGTTGTGTTTCAACTTGAAAGAATTCTGAATCTGCTTGGGGCCATCTCTGTGCGATGCCAAAACAGACAGTGAATCCAACTGTGTAAAAGCAGATGTTATGTCTACTTTTGCTTTTAAATCCCGTCCTTTTCTTTCCAGTTTCCGTCCGAGCAATGCTTCTAATTTTGCCTGGTCCTTCTCAACGAAGGCCTTTAAGAAGGAAGAAATCCTGGGGTCTACTTCGTGAGAAATCACAGCATCTATCACCCTGTAACCTTGATAAGGTGTTTTAGCCTTGACCTTCATTTGCACACTGAACACAGACATAGGTTTCTTGACGTTAATACTGATGGAAATCAACTTTTGCTTGGATCCCCATAAAAATTTCCCGGCAAAATCATGTTCAGACTGGTCACTCCTAAACTTCATCGACGTTTTCATCTTTCGGAATCCTTTAAACGGGGAAGTAAAGGTGACGTCTCCACCGAGAATGACTCGGTCCAAGTGGAACCTGTTCAAGATACTTCCACTCAGTACCATCTTACTCCCTTCACTCTTCTTCTTCCACGCTACCTCCACTGAAGCTTCGTGTCCATTCTTCGACCGGCCCCCTTCCACTTTCAACATCACATTCTTTTTCAGATAGAACATCTGAAGACTGGTCCGACTCCTGCAAATATTTGGAGCAAATCTGTGAGTTCCGATGATACCGTAAGCCAGTTTGCCAAAGCGCGACTCAACAGAAAGGCGCAGATTTCGTGGATCAAAAGAAGATAGGGCGATCACGACAATTGGCTTGAAACCATTCAGTTTAACACGTGTGTTTACGAGACGGGTTCTGAACTTTGCCCTTTTATAAGTAGTCGTCATTTCGTGTCTTGCTCCTTTGTTACCCTGCAATGAAAAGAAGGGCAAGTAAAGTGTCAGTCAAGATAAAAATTTAAAAAAAAAATGGATGTGAAACACGGACAACCACAAAAAGCATCCTTAGGAAGATTTTAATATTTGTGAACAGTTGCCTAAGGAAGATTTTCAAGATCAAGTGGGAAGATAAGATCAGGAATGAAGAAATATGGAAAA
>JBDFRD010299401.1:0-10589 GCA_039654405.1 Bullina lineata
AGCAATATTACCACCCACAGTGAATAAAACAAGGTACTCATAAATTAAAAAAAAAGAACCAAAGCACTTGATAGAAAATATGATAACAATCAACACATTTTTATTAATTTTTTGACAAATAGATCATAATCACTTCGACTTTGGTTTCACTGAATTGCACACACACAAACATATCAATTATTGCATACATACATTAATTAACATTAAAGACCATTAATAATTAAAAACAGAGCACTGATGAAGCAGCAAGATGACAGGCAGATGCAACAGAATTATTAGGCACAAGTAGAACATACCAGAACCATCCACCAAGCAGACGTGATAGGTACCGGAACCCTAAGATGCGATTATTTACTAAGAATCAACATTAAGCTCAATGAAATAATATAAAAGACATACATTACATGACGCAGGTGTCCTAAGATGTAATTGTAATTTCAAATAAATTAGAATTTAAAAAGCAAAGAACAGAGATGTCCTAGCTGGGGGAGTCAAAAACATTGACAGATCAAGTAAAGTAACAAAAATTTTAAAAAATACATGTAGGCCTACATGTATCAGTATCAAAAACATACATAAGTATAAAAATAAACATACATACATACATATGATTATTGTTGAGATAATGTTACTTCTTTAATCACTAAGAATCAAGTTGGTCACAAGACATTCAAAATTCAATATTAACTTCAGCAGGAACATCCTTAGGCATAAGAGGAACAACATGGTTTGCTGTCCAGTAATCACGGGGCATGGCAGTTTCATGTTGTGCGGTTGAACACCAAAAGATAGCAAATGCATGACTTGAACATGGTTGCTTGGCTTTCAATGAACGGTTATAAAAAGACGTATACTGTTTTGGACCCAGGAATGGATAGACTGAAAGAATATTTATTCTTAAAGCATTGGCAGCAGCCATTAGCTGCCACATCCCCATGTAGACAGAGTTCTTGCAAACACTGACCGCCTCTGACTGGAAAGCAGACTCTGGACTATCCAACTGATCATCTGAATGGCAAAACAAAAAGGACAGGTCATTTGAGTCAACACATAGATAATCCATCGAATTGGACACCATTTCGTGAACAATTCGACACCTTATCTCCACATGGCTGTCCTGGTTGCCAAAACAATGGAGGCTGAAGGTTCTTGGGACACAGTTACCATCACCAATGACTTCAACTGGAAACAAATAGTCAATGCCCATGGTACAAAAATGTTTCAAGGCAAAGGAATCAATAGTACCACCAATGCTGCTTATTGTATGGATTGGATACTGGGGCAGAGGAAAATTCAAGAATGCCGTTGAAACTTCTCTAACAGCCATGTGTAGCTCATCATAAGAAGCACAAGCACAAAAAATGGCCTGAACCCCAGCGAAAAAAGATTCGCGAGAATGTTCAACTTGAACTGGTAACTCAGAAACCTCCTCACTGTTAACATGAACAGGCAACTCATCTTCATGAGAAACATTCACCTCATCTTCAACAGGCTCAATAAAAGCATCATTTAAAGTATCACTGCAGGCAGATAAAAACTGGGTACAAAGTGCCCATGAATCCACATGTTCAGAGTTAAGACAAGAGGCGAAGTTTTCAGCTCGACAAGGTGAACAAAAACAAGAAAGGTTCCTCACCAAAAGACCCTCGTCAGTGGACAGGATGTCGTGAAGTTGGCGAGTACCTTGAAGGGGACGGACTGAAGCACAGGGAAGACAGGTGGCAGAAATGTCTTGCTCCTGAAAAAGGAAATAGCTTCTGCGCATATGTGTGCAAATACCCTCAGAGTTTGAAGCTTGAATACTCAGATTTTCAGAGGCAAACAAAAACAGATCATGGGCATTTTGAATGACCGATTTTCTTGCTCTAACAGACCTGATTGCTGCTTGCTTTAACAGCCCACCAAGAGCATCACAAGGATTTTTTCCATGTCTGGCCCCAAAGAAAGACCTGTGGACTTTTATACTACAGGAAACATATGACTGCAAGTAAGTGAAAGGCTGACGGGACTTGTATTGCGAGGAGCACCCATCGCTGAATACAACGACTTTTGACAATCCAGTAGACTCTAAATGGGTCAATTTTTTGTGTGTGATGTAATGAACCATATCAGCACTGTGCTGTAAAACATCGGACACAACAGTTCAATTATCAGTTACTCTCATGCCACAGGAGCAACCATAGTACAGTACACATGGATGCACCGTGACGTGAGAGTAACCGAAGTATGCAGACTGTGGCTGATCTTGCTGAACACAAAGATAATTCTCTGAAAAATCCAACACAACCACAGCCCACCCTGTAGGAACCTCACGAATCAGCGAGGAAAACTGCAGACTGCCATCTGTGGATAAAATCATGCATTGGCAGGCGTAGAAGCTCAGCCTTTAATTCATTCACAAGCTCACTGACACCACCCTCCTTTCGAACCAAATCAATTCTCACACCATTCTTACGCTTCACACGCTCCCACCTCTGCCGACTCAGTCTCAATTGTAACACAACCAACAGACCTCAACACATCATCAACACATCGGACACCGCAGACCTTACACAGACGACGCAAACACTCCCTTCTTTCACCCCCACAAAGAGTAATGTTAATAAGCTCCTTAACAGTTTGAACTTTAGGCCATCCGAGTGAACTTAGTGTTTTCATCTTTAACATCGGGTTTAAACAAATTTCACACAAGCATTGCCTAAATGGTGCTTTTGTAAAAGACAAGACATTTTTTGGTCGATGGCGAAAAAAAGTAGCCCTTGACACAAGGGAGCCGTGGGTCTGTACAAACTCCCTATGGAGTTTAACAATGCTCTTGCCCAAGGCCTTCTTTACCTGGAGAGTATGTGTTACTTCTCCACTTTTTCCTGGTAGGAAGTTTGCTTTGGAGTGATAAAAGTTCCTTACAAGTCCATTGTGTTTTTTTGGTTTCTTGTATAGTCCGCTGGTGTGCTTCCCAGCCAAACTCCTTTCTACAACTAAAGAGCACTTGTCTCTCTTTTTAAGAAGGGGCAAGGGAATTTTCCTCTTTTCCGGCACCTTCTTCAATGGCGACTCGTATGAAATGCCGACAGCATTAAGACTTTTCTTGTCTTTTTTACTCACAGACTTAATAAGTCCCTACAAGCGACACTAGGAGATTACTCCCAAGAGGTTTTTTAAGGGGACCGGCTATGGTACATCACAACATTCTTATTGCATTGTTTATAAGCAGTTTTTTCTACATCACTGTATCTGTCTTATCAAAAGAGGTAATCCAAAAAAAAAAAATTTACGAGTTGTCCCGGCATAACGCCCAAAATAAGGTGCTGACTCAGCAATTTTTAGCGTAATTTTATTTTCAGTGCATCTTCAAAAGCGATACAGGTAGAGTATTCATATGTGGTATGGTAATAGTTGTTAACATACTTTACCACCTTACAGAGCCAGATTTGACCTATGTTCATTGGTTTTCAGAGAATCATTCCTACTGTTGGGGTCAAGTTCCGATTATAAAAAATTATGGGTGAAAAAAGTCCAAAGACTCATTAATTAAACAAGTAAGACATAAAATCTCTCTGTAAGGTGGTAGGCATGAATTCAAAGAATATTGTGCGAAAGTTTCATGTAACTCTGACAGAAACTTTCTGAGATCTACTCAAAATAGTGCAACAAGTTAGTCGAAAATGGCATTTTTAGGAAATCGCATTTAAAGTTTTCGCCTACGCCAAACAGTACCTAAACACAATTGTTGAAGTACAGATGTTACCAAACATGTAAAATTAACATATACAGGATATTTCCAATCAAGGAGAACAATTTTACATCAGTTTAACAAGCTTTGACCCAATGATTCTCACCCCACCCCTCTTGAAAAAAATAATATTCTTTGTTAGAACGGTAGACCATACCTTTAAACTTAATCACCTCCCCCAGGCACATAAAATTCCCCGTGTAATTCTAGCAGTCTCTCCTCATGTCTCTGTTTGGCCTCTGCCTGGATTTGCCTATGTCTCCTGGCCTTCTGTGTGGCTGCTGCCTGTGCCTGGACAGTCCTGTTGTGGTCCCGTTTCTTCCCACGTTTCCTTGTTTCATTGCCGACAGGCAGATTCATGGCATCCAGGAAGTCACGAGTCGAGGTTGAGCCAAAATTAAACTCAGCTATTCCTATGGCGACAGCAGTGCACAGGCGCTCACGGTTAGCAAACTGGTGCTTTGGGCAGTGAGCCCAAATCACTGAATGCGCACTCTCGTTTGCATTTTGGGTTGTCTGTAGGATACAGCGACTGAGCAGGTCATCCGATGACATTCGCTCTATTGTTGGCCGGACATGGTCAGCGACAAACTTCATCAACGGAGTCCCTATGTTCTTGGCATGACTACCTGGTGGCAATCCTTTGGCTTCAGCCTTTTGGTAGAAGCACCAGGAGTCCTCCCCTTTAGGGCAGTTGTTGTGGTGGTGGTCATCGTCAGTGGATGAGGCGTGATCGACAATTGCTCTGATAGCTTGTCTCATGGCAGGAACTGTTGTATTTCCCCGGAGGGCATTGGTGTAGTACCGCTTCATTGTGTCAATTGTGACAGGACGTAGTTTGCCATGTCCTTGCCCACCTAGAGTCACTTTTGGTGTTGCCTTGGACTTGTCGCTGACCAGGTTTCTCAGAGCCATTCCAAATCTCTTTCCAACGTGGTTTACGCACTCGTGCTTCTCCACTTTGATTCCGGGGTAAGTCGGTAAGGGTCAAGGGCATGAATTTCAGATATGGTTTTGGCATCACCATCGCTGATCATTGAGACATATCTCAGTTGATTCTTGACGACGGATCTGCTCCACATCCTGATGGCGGCCTCTTTCTCCATGCCTCCACTCGGGCCCTCATCGTTGGCTTTGCAGAAAGGCGCGTGTGCAGTAAACCATCTTCTGTGCTTGACTACATTCTCTGCCTCGAGTCGCTTTCCTGTTGTGGTACACATAGGACAGAAACTAGTTAGCACCTCGTAGTCAATTATAAGGCCGGTTTTCCTTTCGATCACAAGTCCAATACCAACTACCGTCGAAAGAGACGTGAATGTCTTTCACATTGGCATCCTGTTCAGGGTAGGCCTCCATCACTTTATGTACAGACTTTTCGAGAATGGCTGAACCTGATGAAAATATTCCTCTTATTGAGGTTGAAGACCACCGTTGGTTGCCATTTACTAAGGATGTTGACCCAGACGTGGAACAAGAAAAACAGAAAGGACGCTTGTGTTTACGTTAAAAGATCTTGTCTCATTGGTTGATTTCGAATTTGGCTCCAATACAAAGGCAATTTTTTGTCAGAGGAAAGAAAGACCTTTCCAACGATACCAAACTTAATAGGTTTCTTCTCTATTCGATACTAGAAATAGCTCTTCAAAAATGAAAAAAAAAACGGAGTAAAATAGCACTTCAATCGCAATTTTTGATCGATGTGACTGATTAAAATTAGTTTTTTTTTAAGTGAAGGAAGCTAAATTCAACTATAAATCTGTGCATATATGATGCAGAAATGGATAAATTTTAATTTAAAGCAAAAAAAAATAAAAAAATATTCAAAAGTTTGAAAGCCCATATCTCGAAATGGGTAGATGCGACATCCGACTCATTTGCTCTGGTCGTGTCTCATTTCTTCCACCACTTCACGGACCAACGTATACAGGAATAATTTTTCATGAGCTGGTCGCTCAAGTCAACTCCTCCCATATTCTTGACATACTGCACAATCACTGTGGATGTCTTTCTTCTTCAACGTGACCGTGGTTAAGTCGTGTATGGTAAATAACATGTGAACATCACGTTTGTCCATGTGTTTGACAGCAAGAAGATTGCTTTTCTGTCGAAAAAGTTTCTCCCTGTCTAAGTGGTATTTGTGCATTTTTTTTAGCACAGCAGGGGTGCCTTTGCGGTTCATTCGGAGTGTGCCACAAGCACCTATGCCCAGAAGATTGAGTTCCTCAAAGAGTTCTGGCGAAACGTAATAGTTGTCAAGGTAGACATGATGACCTTTGTGTAGTAGTAGCCTGCAGTAAGCCATCAACCCTACCACCAGGTTCGTGGTAAGGCAGCACTCATCTGGAATATTTGTCAGTTCATGGAAAGTTTCCTCGTGCGTTGCCTCCTGTGTAAACGTTCATGCTGAGCAGATAGCCAGACTCCGACTCGCTCACTTCATTTTTATGCCGTATTTCGTTAGCTTCTTAGGGTTATATACTTTGAAGCGGAGGCGACCCTTGTATCCGCATGTCGCCTCGTCGAAGCTTAGATTCTGTGGTGGAGTGTGAGAAACCAGTACAGATATTTATAGAATACTTTTCCGGTGTTTATTTATGAGCGGAGCTAAACGGTCAAGAGAAAATTAGCGTCCCATAACACATAGTCCCATCACGACTTAAGTCGCGAAAGCCGCCCAAAGGGTTAAATTGCACTGGGGTTTGAGAAAATTTAAAAAAGAATATTTCCGAGGAGCACATCTGTAATAATATTGTATTTTTCCATAGAATAGTCAACTGCCTCTTCATTCCTCTCAGTCTTTGCAGTAGCTTATAAGAATTTTTTTTTGACCAGGTGTTTTTGAGGAGGGTGTCTTCCTTTTCTGTTTTTTTTTTGTTTTTTTTTTGCTTTCTCACAATTTTCTACTTCATCATTTCTATCATTTTCTTGTAACTGCATAATAAATATCATCATCACCATCTTCAGTGGACCATACATGAATAAATGGTCTGCCCACGGCGTAGAAAACACGATCGCTTAGTTCGCGAAGCCCCGCACAGCGAGGGCGTTCAACCACGAAGTGGTCATGGGGTCAAAGTCCAGCGGCCGCTACCTGTCGGGAATCGCCGCTTCATGGTGCTAGGATTACTGGGATTGATATTTAATACCCTAGTGTTTTTATAAGGAACTTACACTAAAATCTTATTTTATAATATATATATAGAACAACTGATATTTATATAGTTTACAGGGATGCGGGTTTTTTTTCAATAGGTGTTGTGTTATCTTCACAGCGTGGCATACTGAGACGCTAGTAAATGTTACATAATTGCACATAAAAACATGCGAACACCATTTTTAAAGACAGAATAGCTAATGACAGGGAAGACAGATAATAACCATCTTTTCTCTATAGAATTATAGTATAGAGTAGATTCGGGTAATTTCGCCACTTCTAGGAACATTCGCATGGAATCGAGCTTCTCTCCCCGCGTGTGCGACTCTACCACCCCAAATCACACTGGCAACACCAAGTACCCAATCAAGACGAAGCCTATAGACTCAATTCGCTCGCTTTAGTTTCGTATTTTATTTATTTCGTTGTTTTGCATGTGCACATAATGTCAGGAAAATTCGCCATCTGTCGGGAAAATTCGCCACTTCTCGATGCATGATATTTTAATGAAAGATTTAGAATACGTCTAATTATTTCTTTAAAGGTTTATTGTTTTTTTTATTTGTTTTGTTTTCCTTTTTTTGTGCTTTCAAAAGTTTATTTTCAGTGTATAGTTTTAAGTTACAGGAAAAGGTTATGGTTAAAGACATACAATTAATACAATAGAGAAATACGCAAGTAGGTCTAGGTGTTAACATGATTAACCCTTCGAATCTTAATTTTTGATTCTCATTTCTAGGTGAACAAATTTGTAAAATTGTGTAAAGGTGAATAACAAACAGTAACGTGATTTTTGTCTAAGCTACTCCTGATTAGTTTTAGCTTTCTTAGCAGCCTTCTCTTCTTTACGCTGCTTTGCCTTCTCTCTTTTGCCTTCTCTCTTCTCTCTTTCTTTGCTGCTTCTTCCCTTTCTTTCTTCTCAACGGCAGCCCTTTTCTCATCAATCAACTCCTTGCTCGTGAGAAGCCTGTGCGACGTTATTGTCCTGGGCTTTCTTTTGGTTGAAGCTGTAGGTGAACTGGCCATCTTTACATCGAATATGTCACTGATGTCGGTGTTCCAATTTGCTGTGTTGTTTTCAGCTGCAGGAGGCTCCTCGTCAATTAGGTCAGTCAGTCCAAGTCCAATTGTCTCGTCTCCAGTGATGTCAACTGTCAGACCATTTAAAAACTGCAAATCGTTCATGTCTGTGAACGAAACCGTAAATACCTCATTGTCATTTTGGCATGCTGTCTCAACTGTCTGGTCGGTGTCAATGGGGAGTACAAAACTGGCGTTTCCTTCTTCCATACTCCTGTCACTGTCAGGGGCAGTCACTATCTCCATATCCTCAGTTAGATCTACTGGGGTGTCTCTTGGTACTGCCTCAGCTGCCTCGGTAGTCAGACCACGCATTGCATCGGACGGCAAGAAGACCGAATCTGGGATGCGGGTCCTGTCTACAGGGTATATCCCTGTTGCTGCAAAAGCTTTCCTTAGCAGCTCCGGCCTCATGGTGGAATCCCAGGTTTGTCGCAGGAGACTTGGCCATGTGACTTTATTGATCGTCCGGCTGGGGTTGGCTGTCAAAAACTCTGTACAGAATTTTTTTATAGGCGGTTTTAAATGGTTTGAAGACAACTCTGTCGAGGGGCTGGAGCACGTGTGTCGTGTGGGGAGGCAATGCCAACACATGGATTCTCTCCTTCTCAGCCATCTCCAACAGCTCCAGGACTTCATGGCTGTGATGCGAGTCGAGGACGAGTAGCTGGGGTCTGGCATCTCCACAGTTCGCAAGGAAGACCTTCGTGAACCACTGGACTCCAATTTCATCGTTCATCCACGCGTTTGCC
Source organism: Bullina lineata (assembly GCA_039654405.1). Taxonomy (NCBI): domain Eukaryota; kingdom Metazoa; phylum Mollusca; class Gastropoda; family Bullinidae; genus Bullina; species Bullina lineata. The sequence goes on from JBDFRD010299401.1 coordinate 8,720, forward strand.
TGGTATGTCCAGATGGTTCCTTCAGGTCCGTCCTGGGTGGCAAAAGACTGTACTGACTTTGTGGTTTTTCCCTTCACCACACACAGTGGAGGCATTGCCTTCCCCGCTGCGTTTATAGTGACCAGGGTGGTGACACTCTCCTTTGACGGGCTGCATCTAGCCACGATGTTGCGGGCTCCTCTGGGTCCTATTACTCGGGACGCATCTGGAGAAAACTGCATTCCTGTTTCATCGCAGTTCCAGATCTGCGCAGGCTTGTCCTTCAAGTCCAGGTCCTCCAGTAAGCTTTCCACCTGGTCAAAATAGCGATTAACGACTCCTCTCGTGACCATGTTTATTCTATTGGAGGCACAGTTCTGAGGTTTCCTGATGGCCAGGTCAGGACGTCTCTTCTGCAGGCTGTACCAGTAGTCTTTTCCTGGCATATCGTTCTTGAACTGCGTCTTCAGTCCTAACTTTTTTACGACCATGCCCATTTTCATCAGAAACTGAGCCTTCGTCAGCGGAAAACCTGCATTGGAAGCAGCAATTACTTTATCCACGATTGCATTCTCAATATCTTTGGGGATATTTCGTTGTCTTCCTGCTTTTCTCGCTTGAGTTGACCGGCCAGAGACGTGATCAGCAAGGGTCTTTCTTGGAATCCCGAAAGTTCTTGCTGCACCTGCACAGGTTTGTCCATCTTTAACAGCTTGGATGGCCTTCTCAAGCTCACTTGGCAAGTACTGGTTATATACATTCTTGCTGACTTTACCCATTATGAAGATCAAGATTTTAATTAAACAAGTACAATTTATATATGTAAAAGGGTTAAAGTTAAATAGATGACAAATCGAAGTGGCGAATTTCCCCGACGGTGGCGGCGAATTTCCCCGACAGCAGTGGCGAATTAACCCGACTTAATCTATGGCATAAAAATACAAAGTTTTAAACAAAGTTAGGCAGTTAGATTAAAACAAAGACAATGCAACATAAAACAATTGGACAAACAATTGTTTTATTATACAGTTTAAAAAATACAATCAGTTTATTACATCAATACATGAACAAGAAGAGCAAGCAAGGTGGTTGACAGAAAAGCGGAAGCTGCGAGGCGAGAGTCGGAGAGAGAGCAGAGGAAAAATAGGAAGAACGATGGAGCGCGGCGCGCGAATCTAGACCGCTTTGCACGTCATTAGCCTATCGTCACGTAGCCGCTTTGAATGCCCCGATTGGTTGATGAAGGCAAAACATACGATTCTCAGAGCTAATAGATAAGTTGACACTTGAACTCGTCCTTGATTAATTAGCATAGACGTAGCGGGTTATTCCATTCCAATTCTTCGAGTGGCGAATTTCCCCACATGGCGAAGTTTAACTTCGGAAGTTACCCGAATTTTGATCTTGAATCAGGTTCCTAAAGGTCGCATTTTCATGTGCCGAGTTCGTTTATCACTTCGCCTTTTAAGTACTCCCCTATACCGGAGTATACCGATCAAACCATCCGTGTAATGTGTCTCGACGACGCCGACAGAGGTTTCGTGAACTAATGGTTTCAGTTTCGTGGCAGTTCTGGTTTGTGTTCCAGGAAATGAATCACTTTACCCGGCACTCCTGGCAGGCAGCTGTTGATATTTATAGCATATATCTAAATGATGAAACAGGAAAACCGTTAAAAATATTTGGTTTGAACGGTGAAACCGTGGTACACGTCAGTCTGTTCACATTCACCCCCCCCCTTTTTTTTCATCTACTCCAAAACAAAGAAAAAAATTAAAAGACGAATAATAATAATAATAATAATAATAATAATAAATGTAATAATAATGATAATAATAATAATAATAATAATAATCATAATAATACTAATAATAATAATAATAATAATTGG
>JBDFRD010299512.1:0-33645 GCA_039654405.1 Bullina lineata
CATTGTAGGAAAGTCAATTAGGCTTAGATCTTTGTTCCAGTAAAACATTTCTCTCTTTCCATCTTGTTTCTGGTCATGAGTTTGAGATGGTACATACTTTCCATAGTCACAGAACTTGTAGGTAAAGCTATTAAATTTTATTGTTCCAGAATAAATGATGGATAAAAAAAATGGTGGACAAGTTATACCGAGGGCCTGTATTTTGCTGCTAAATTTTTGTAATCGAAAGAAAGAACAAAATGGCGGCACCCACCGCCAGCGGTTCATCGACGACTCCAACCAGTCAGTTGGGCAGTAAGTAGCGACTCTGAATAAAACACGTCGGTATAAGACTTCTATATTTCCATATTAACTATTCAGAAAATGTAAATCTAAACGCCCTTGTATGAACTGTGCTGATTTCTATTTCGTTTGAACATGAAGTATGGCCCTGTTTGCCTATTATCGATAAGTTGCCTCAATTTCAATCAGTGCTGTCCACTTTCCGCCTCATGAGAGCCCGTCATTCGCGTGAAACGTGAAACGGATTTTTTTTTCTAGAATATAATTTATCAGAGCCCGCTTTCAACTATAAAATCCGCCTAAGAACACGGTCTTCTTACGCGATTGATTTTTTTTTTTAAAGCAGCCGCCGCCTAAACTGCCAGAAACACCGAAGGCTGGGCCGTGTAGTAGAATCTAGAGGAATCTAACTGTACACTGTGGAAAGCAAAGCCCCGTTCTCTTGTAACCCCAAAACCCAGTGTTACCCCTACCCAGCGACCCGTACTTCACATATCATGATGAAACATCCCTCTTTGTTTTGATCTACGTAGTGGAAGCGGCATCTCAGCAAAGGGATTAGAACCAAGAATGGGTCTTTGAGTTAGGTTATGGAAAGGAGCCGGCCATTACGCATTGTTTTGGGCACAGATAGGGATATATTTAATCTTGCTGGGAATATAGGCATTTTGATTGGTATTTAAGACAAGCCAGTCTTGATAATGGAGTCTCAAACTCATAAAATGTCCATTCTTTTGGCACAAAAATATCCTAGAAAGTAGTTTAATTTCTTTGAAAGATTGCTGCACAGTAGAAGTAGAATCTAAAACTGTTTGGTCACATCACTAAGAAATAGTATGGTTAATGATCTGCATAGATCTACCAATCCTTAATCAAAAGTACCATTAAAGTGCATTTTTGATAGGCTTAAGGGGTATTATTTCCCATCTTTTAAAATAAATTATTGATTTAGATCAAAAGGTTATCATTCACAATAAATTGTGAAATATCCTCGATTATTAATATGATTAAATAAAAATATGTTATGTTGTCACAGGATTAAAACCAAAAAAGCCTTTGGACAAGTGGTCGACAAGAGAAAAACTGTGTCTTGCCAGTGCTGTTTTCAAAATTGGAGACCAAAACTGGTATGCATCTTAATATTTCTTTCATTTTTCATAAGTTGTAAAGCATTTTTTTTCAATCCTTTTCCTGAAAGTACACTTCGTAAGAATAGGAATTGTATGTCCAGGATCTACCAGCATTAATTTGTGTGCCTGTCATTATTACACTCGCTTGGCAACACTCTCTGTGCGTTTTATTATTGTGTGTCTCAGTCTTCAAGGAATTAGTACATTGCATGCCTGAGACAAATCAAGATATAAAGAAAAATAGATATGATTATTTTTTAAATATTTTCTTGAACACCAGACATTTGTTACGCAGGCAGTACCGTGCTTTTGTACTTTGTCCATCAATGTCTAAGAATCAAAATTTTTTAAAAATGTAATGTATTGTTTTTAAGTATAAAGGGCGCTACAGAACTGCTTTTCTCATTTGTACTCTATAGGGTTTCTGTGAGCAGAGCAATAAAACCATTTTTAGAACCAAATCGACCACCAGAATGGTTCCATCAAAAGGTGAGTAGATAGCAACATACTGGAAAGGTGAACAGTGTAATCTTAAAATAATGTTCAAATTTACTTGATTTTTGAAAGTTTTGGAAAATTTGAAAGAAATTAAAGCAAAGAGAAAAATATTGACAATCATAAATTGATTTTAAATCAATTATTTTCATATCAAAATTAAGTAATAATAATCTAATTGCTTCAAATAACGTTTTATTATATGATGAAAAATGTGTCATCCTTCTGCATTGAACAATTTTCTTTCTGAAGTATTAAATATGTAACCTTCTCTTTTCTCATTCACAGAATTGTGTGCTCCAATACTACGACCTTATGGAACAACAGGAGCAGCCAAAGTAACCTGGAATTCATTATTTTCTAAATAATACAATTTTGTCATCGGATAACAATACTTTTTAGCATGCAGTTCTTTTATAGCCGAAAACTATACAATATACAAAAGAACCTTATGACTGGAAAATCAGTTTAAACAACTTTTTGTTCTGTCAACCAAATGCCTGCTAATACCAGACTCATTTTATATGGAGATGTGCCTTCAAGGCCTAGACATGGCACAAACAGCTGGAATGCATCCCAGATTAAGTGCATGAAGTGGAAGAGATGATATTTGGTTATCTCTTTGAGATGGTGTGTCTGTTGTAGGATTATTTCCCTAACAGAACCTACCCAGTATATACCTGGATGGGCAGAGGAAATCTTGTGTAAAGTATCTTTCTTAAGGACACAAAATCAGGAGCTACATGGCCAGGATTTGAACCACTTGCCCTCTGACTGCTGGTCCAAGAGCCTTCTCTCATTCAGCTATTACATGATTCTGTTATACAGAGCAATCCAGTAGAATAATTCTTCAAATTTATATTATTGTACAGATGGAATCGTGGTGGTGTGAATGTTTAGAGTGTTAGACTCTAATCCAAGGGTCCAGGGTTTGAACCTGGGAGGTGACCATGTTGTGTTCTTGGGAAAGACACTTTACACCATTTTCCCTCTACCCACGAATTGGGTACCGTACCGGCATATGCTGGGGAAGTAAACCTAAGATAGACTAGCATCCTGTCTAAAAGATAATGTAAAAATCATCTGTTCCACTTCACACTACAGAAACTAGGATAAGCTCCAGCTCTATGGGCCTCATTGGCCTTGAAGGAACTTTACTGTCACTTTTTTTTTACAGATGGAATCATGAAGAACCTTTTGAAGTGGTAAAAACAAATTAATTAAATAAAAGAAAAGCTGACAGATTGCTTGTCAAAGTGGCTTTTATGTGCCATAGTAATAGAACATAACTCTATTTGGACAATTAAATCAACTGGTATTTTCTCTTCAAGTTAAATCTGACTTGCTTCTATTTACTGTAATATTGAATTATCATTCTTAGTCAAACCATTATTTAAAAACAGCAGATGATAAATTATGGGAAAGAAAAAAATCCAATAATGCTTTAAGTTGTCCTTTTATCTGATGAATCAACTCTGACCTCTACAGGCGGAAGCGTGGCGGAGACAAGTCAGAGTCAGATGCTCCAAGTCTGCAGATCATGAGAAAGATGACCATTGAAAGAAGTGAACAACTGAAAACGGAAATCATGGAGATGCAGCAGAACTTTAAGTAGGTCAAATTGATTACCGTAGTCAGTTTCATATTGGGATAATCACAGCTGGCGAGAAAAAAAACACCAACAGAAAAAACTGGGGAAAAGAGTATTAATGTTAATCATGTTAATTTTATGCTTTATGTATAACATGATGTCTCAACCTGTGATAAACAAAATAGCACTGTTGATCGAAAGGAATTGTTCTTCTGTTCCTGTTCATTGTCCTTTCCCCTTTGTTTTGTTCTGTTCCAGACAACTGAAATCTGAAACAGAGCTAATCAAGGCTGGCCAGTGGGATGATAAACTACAAGACATTTGGGATGAAATTCAAAAGTAAGTATTTTTGCATACAGAGACTTTTTGTTTTGATGAAGATTATTGCACTTCTCTATCTGACAGCAGTTTCTGAAGTTTCTATAGTTTACTAGACTCAGACATTTCTTCATTTGCTGTTAAAAACAGATGTGGAACAAAAATTTTTGATGTTTTTTATGAAGTGACTTTTTTGCTGCAATGGTTTGTCATGTTATAACATCTTTCTATTCCCATCTGACTTATTTCCTGTTTAGAGAGCAGAAAGTTTCTGATGAACAACAGATCAAAGTAGAAGTGAAGACAGAGGATCTGGAAGAAGAGGATGTAAAAGTGACAGGTAATTTTAAGATTCAGTTCAAACTTTATTCAAAGTCGTGATCCTTTTTGATTCAATTTATTTGTGGCCATACACTCCTACAAAGCATATGTAGTATGGATATAAGTCTTTCATCTCCACGTGTAAGTAATCTCAATTCTTGACGGATTACATATTCAATACTCTTCATATCCTATGTAACAAGTTTTTTAGTATTATTTTCTATTAGGATTTTGGAAATACAGGGTAGATTTTGACATGGGAACCTCAGTGCTAGTTTCTTGCCTCCACAGCTGCAGACTCCACCAGCCTTACAGCCGCACCTCCTGAAGTGGATGACAGCACACAAGATTCCATAGGAGAAAACATTGACATTTCAGTGGTAAGATTACAATGAAAGTTATAATGTTTAAAAGTATAGTAAATATGTGGGTGTTATTTGTCTTTGTTGAGGACTATGTTTCCGACCCTTTTTACCTTTTTATATATTCTGCTTCTTTCTGTCACCAAATCTCTCTATCTCTGTTTTTTTGGGTTTTTTTTCAATGTAGAAAAAAGGAAGAAAGTGAAAAGTTAAATCCCAGTCTTCCATTTTACATATGGTGGCGTGATGGCCAAATAGTTAAAGTGTAGGATTCCTGATCCAGGGGTCTGGGTTTGACTCCGGTTTACCATTCTGTGTCCTTGGGAAAGACACTTTATACCATTTTCCCTGTCCCCACTCAGATGTGAATTTGATACCCGCATATTCTGCCAGGGAAGTAAACCTACGGCAGACTAACATCTTATCTAGGAAATGATATAAAAATCATCTGTTCTTCTTCACCATACAGAAACAAGGATAAGCTCCAACTCTGTGGACCGCATAGGCCTGAAGTAACTTTTCTTTTTACTTCCTCTTTACAGACATTAATATTAATTAATAACAACACTTCGTATGTCAATGTTTCTACTCTGTTCCAGGTGACAGATGAAGAGGGCAATCCAACCCCTGCAAGTTTTGCAACATCCACACCCATCCCCTCTGTTTCATCTACTGATGGTGCTAACAAAATGCCAGCAGCCTCTCAGCTGTTGTCTTCACTTCTCAAGAGCAATGTGAAAACAGCAACTGGTCTGCAGCAATTGAAAATTGTACGGGTTTTTTGTTTGTTTGTTGTTGTTGTTGTTTTTTTTTTTTGGGAGGGGGGGGGGGCTTATTGGCTGTTTGTCTTAAGTTGAGTGCATGATGATTATGCTGGTTTTAAAACTACAAATAATGGTTATGGAGTAACAGTATTGTTTTTTGAAAAGTGTTGATTGTAATATTTCAGTTTTATTACTACCTGATTGAATGCTTCAGTATATATTTTTTTAAAATGCAATACGCCAAATATTGTGATTTTAGTGTTAAACTAAGTGCTTTTATTTGGCTCAATGTTCATCACTTTTAATGAACACATTTATATGATTATGCGCATACAAGATAGATGGACGGAGTTTATTATTTACATGAACAGAAAGACAACAAAAGTTACTCACAAAAATGTCATTTCACTTATGATTGGCAAGTGCAAGGATTAATCAATGTTGTCAGTGTATCTTTCTGAATTTCTTGGCATTACATCATCCTAAAATCTTGCTTTTTTTCTGATTGTGCAGTTGTTCCCGTAGAGGTGCTTTAATTTTTCAACATGCTTCAATTTCTTTGCAACAGGAGCATGAACAAGAGCAAGTACAGCAGCTACAGACTGGCACAGCTGGTCAGACAGATAGCACCAGAAGTCAGGCTACCCCACAGGATGATGCTGTTGGCAGCACAACTTCTGATGGTGAGCTCAGCATGTTGTATTTCACTGGAGGATTTAGCTGTACTGCAGCATACTGTTTTATAATACATACTGTCTGCCACATGGAAGTGCCATTCATCCATGCTTGTGGCAGCACTGAAACTTAGACTTGTATTCAATTAGTAAAGTTCCTTTGAGGCCAGTGAGGCCCACAGAGCCAGAGTTGATCCTGGTTTTGGTAGGCTGAAAAAGAATAGATGACTTTTTACATCATCCCCTAGATAGGACGCTATCCTGTCATTATTAATTGCAAAAAACAAATTCCACAAGACTGGCTTGTCCTCTTCGAACATCATTTTGTAGATGTTACCGTAGGTCTAATTTAAAAAAAAATTGATTTGACTTATGTTTTTATTGTTATGAACAAAATGGCTAGTTAGGTATTGCAGTAAGGCTTCTGCCTAGGGTATCTTTTGCCTGCTTTGCATCTTCCTTAAGCCTGTTTTATTATTACCACTAAATGTCTTGTCAATGTCTGGGATCAGACGCTCGTGTTGCTTTACTTTCTTCTGCTGCTATATCTCTCTGTAATGGTCCCATATCTCCTAGTCTAACATTTCACATGCGCTAAATGACCATCATCCTATTATTCTTCCTTCCTAGTTTTTGGAATTGAGTACTTCGCGTCCATTCACTTTTGAAAACATGATCCACAGTTAAGGGAGGTCAACCCTCTCTGACAGCTAATGAATCTGGAACCTCCCTTGCCTCCGCCTCCTCCAATGAGCCCAGCATTGTAGATGTTGTGGAGGAGACAACACAAGATAACAGCACAAGTCTTCTCCCAGGTAGGTGGCATGCTGGCCGAATGGTTAGAGCATTGGACTCTTAAGCTAAGGGTCCAGGGTTCAAATCTGGGAGGTGACCGTATTGTGTCGTTGGGAAAGACACTTTACACCATTTTTCCTCTCTGCATCCAGGTGCGAATTGGGTACCGGTATATTCTGCTGGGGAAGTAAACCTACGACAGACTAGCGTCCTGTCTAAGAGATGAAGTAAAAAATCATCTGTTCCGCTTCACGCAAACGAAACCAGGATAAGCTCTGGGTCTATGAGCCTCATGGCCTTGAAGGAACTTTACTGTACTTTACTTACTCTCCCAGGTAAACATGTGACCTCATTTTTTAGCACAAATTTTTTTCCTCCTAAAATTCGTCTAAAATGGGTGTACTGCTTTTTCTATGTTGACAACTGATGGGCAAAAGAAGAAATAGGCTCTGAATCTAGAAAGTCTTGTTGATTATGCACAGCAGTCTGTTCCTAAAATCTGTCTTGTGCTAAGAGATTTTCTTTTCCCCTGTTCATTTTAGTCCAACCAGTTTCATGCTTCATCAAAAAATATCCACCTGAGATCTATTTTCAAATTGACCCTACCATTTTTTTTTTAGTGGTACTAGACAAGTCCAAAGAAACCTACAATATTTTGTTCATCGTTTCATAAAACTCTTGACTTACTTGATTTATGCCTCTTGATTCCTTGAGGAACATAGGGCCGCAACAACACTTCTCCAATGCATCATAAAATATTGGGCTCCCTTTTTTGCTTGGCTGGTTGTTATACTTTTTCTTGGCACTTTTTAGTTGTGGATTGAACATCTGCAGGAAACCAAAGCATCATGATGTGTCCCTATTTAGCTTATAAGCCTTGCTAAGGCCGTGACCTACTTTCTTCTAGCACCCGCGAACGGTAAGCCAGCAGCCCCCCGCGTTACCGAAGAAGGTGGCTGATGTGTACTATACGACTACAAACACACGCTAATACTAGTGAAAGCGGGAATTTCCACAAATACAACAGTTTTCTAGGTCAGGACATCCGATTGGACATTGCTAAAGGTCACGATCTAAATTTAGACAGAAAGGATTCCCGATAATTACTATTGAAGCAAAGAGACTTACGCGGTGAAACCAGCAACGCATTTCGACGCATCGGGATTGTGCGGGGGGAAATGTTCTCAACGCATTTCGACGCATCGGGGCTCTAGGCGGGTCACGGGAATCGACGCATTTCGACTCATCGGTAACGAAAGAGTTTAACTATGCTTTTCACTGATTTAAAGCTCATACTCTGTTTGATGCTATGATTTATGTACATAAAAAAATGTTGAAACAAACTGGCAGCTTATCTGTATTTAAAGAAAGCAACATTTTGACTATTAATGGCTGTGCATAGGTCACTGGGGCTATCTAACTAGACTCTTGAGACTTAAGGACTGTTGACAGAACCGTGTTTCCGTCTTATTGTGTCTACATTTTGTTTTTTTGTGTTTTTTTTTAAAGTATGTGTAATAGCGAGTTAAACAAATACCATGACAGCCAGGGTTAAAATAAAAAAATTTTCCTCCTCTTTGAAGTAAAATCCCGTCAAAAGTTTATATGATCCTGCTTGTTCAACAATGAGAAAGTTGAAAGTGCCGGCTTAATAATTCAGTCTCGTGTGGCTGATACGTTACAGGATTTCATCCAAAATCAGTGTATATATAATTTATATAAATTTTTCACCTGCAATATGCCTCAAATCACTATTTGTTTGTGTTTATTGCTGAGCAGACACTGTAACCTTTGATGAGTCTGTGAGTCTGGGTGTCACAGAAGAGGAAAGCAGTTACCTCCCCGTTGAAGGTGTCGAAGAGGAAGTGGTGGAGCAGGAAGTTGTCATCAAGGAAGAACGGGAAGAAACAGCTGTGGAGACAGATGTCGCTGAGAAACCTGCGGCTGAGGTTGTCGAAGTGGACACTGGAAAAGAGGTAAGGATTAATCTTTAGCTGGCCTTGAAATGAGGTCTTGTTGTTGTGTCCAAGATATTTGGGGAACATCATGGCCGAATGGTTAGAGCATTGGACTTCCAATCCATGGGTCTTGGTTTGAATCCGGACGGCGACCATGTTGTATCCTTGGGGAAGACGCTTTACACCATTTTTCCTCTCCTCACCCAGGTGCAAATTGGATAGCAGAATATTCTGCTGGAGATGATTAAAAAAAATCATCAGTTCTGTTTCACGATACCGAAACCAGCTGTATGGGCCTCATAGCCGTGAAGGAACTTTACTTACTGACTAAGATATTGATGACACAGTACACACAACAAAGAGTTTAACAGAGTGTGAGGAGTTATTGGCTCTGTGCCAGAATGATTATATTGTTTTTATTTTGTTCTTTTGGCTTATTTCTGGGGCCATGAAAATCCAGCCACCTTTGTCTCATCCTTCATGTATTCTCTAGTCCTCCAACTCTCCTTTTCCCCTGTGGATTCCAGTCCAGTACAGCACCAATGCCAAGTTTTCTCTTGCTTAAACAATATGAAGCCGAACAGATGATACTGGACCACCTCCTAGACAGAATGGGTCACAGAGCGGAAATATAGCTTTGGTGCTTTTTTTCCTTGTAAGAAATGGAACATTTTTTGCACAACAGCTCAAACTGTATCTTGTGACTGTTTTAGCAACAGGTTACAGATGTTTCAGTTAGATCTATTCTCTGTGGTTGGCCATAAAAACCCCGTAAAACTACCCGGCCGCCAGCCTAGTGACCAGGCAGGGTCAACATTGCACTCCAGAGAACATAAGTCGTAGGTTTTCCACTGAGCTCTCTTCACATCTAATGTCCGACTTTTCGGGGACCAAGATTAGTGTGCTTGACATAGAAGTGAGAGGTCCAGGGTTTGTATGTCTGTGGAACCCAGTTCTTACAAAGTCAGTGTAGATTATTAACCAACTGGTGTCCTCACAAGGAACCAAAGCTTCCGTTTTATTGGAGTGACTTATCATCCCAACACAAATCCAAAAGTTGATGGGGGTTAAATCCTTAAGGAAGACCTGACATTTTAATGTTTCCTTGCAGGTGGAGGCAGAAGAGGTTCCAGTGAAGCAAGAAGAGGGGGCGAAGCCGGACGTGGAACTGCCTGACACAGTGGTCAAGGATGAACCCCTGTCTCCTAGCAGCAGTGTCAGCTCACGTGTCAGCGAGGCAGGGGGAAAGCGTGGCAATCGCCGAGGTAGGCAAAGTGATGAAATGTGTGGGAGTTATAATTTGTTCGTTTGTTGATTATTCCTATTTTCTCCTTTCTCCAACTATGAATCATATGCCAAGAACAATTTTCCTGTCTTTTTTTTTTTTCAGTTGTCATCATTTACCAGAATGGCGAAGTGACAATTTACACTTTTTTTTCAAATGAAATAAGATTTAACACCTTGTGAACCATTGACAAGAATATGCGTGAACGTTGGCCAATGCTTTCGGACCACTAACGAGTATTCTCTCATTTGGGGTAACCAAAATATAAACCACTCCAACTTTTCTCTAACTTATCCGTCTTAGTGCTGACTTTAAAATTTTGGGAGTGATAAGTGCTCTACTGGGAAATCTACGTATGTGGCTCATCTCACTAAGAAGATCCAGGGTCGGTATCAGGCCGCTCGCTAAGGTGTTAAAACTGTCTTTCCACTAAATTGCAAAGCCAGTAGATAATACCATCGATTGGGTTAAAAAACAATTACATTACTGGTCCAAAAGTAAAATATATTAGATACTTTCAGTGGTTCATTTTCCTATCCATGACTGTAAAATGATATAGTTCTCTATACTGAATTCAGCTGCGCAATTTTTGATGCTCAGAGAACGGACCATACCTCATAAAGTGCTTCTATACCACCAAGTGTCCTGACTGGGGTGTGGACTAAACCTGCCATCATTTTTAAAAGAACGAAGTAGAAATACCAGTGAATGCCGTGCTCTAAAATGGAGCATAACATTCAAAGGCAGATCATCTTTATTTCAATTCATATTGTCCTTTTTTAACAGTAAACCATTCTACAGTGGTATTATGATGCTGCTGGGAAAGTAGGCCTACGACAGACTAGCATCCTGTCTAGGAGATGAAGTCAAAATCATCTGTTCCGCTTCACGCTACTGAAGTCGGTATAAGCTCCGGCTCTATGGGCCTCATGGCCTTGAAGGAACTTTACTGTGTAGTAAAATACTTTATGTTATGCTGAAGAACTTCTGTGGTAATTATGTTCCTTCTTTTTGTCCCAGGTCGCCCCCGAGGTTCAAGGTCGTTTCGCGTGGGCATGAGGAAAAGCACTACAGTGAGTTGTGCATCATTTATCCAGGCAGTAGCATGTATTGTTTGTTATAGAGTGAAAGGGAAGAAGTTTTAGATATACTAGGATCTTTTATTGCAGTAAATATATGAATGGTGTGTTGTATTTTTTTTTCTGTTAATGTTTATATTTGTTGTTGTTGGTGTTACTGTTATTGTTGAATGAATGCTGCAGGATAGCTGAAAAGTGCAAAGTGGTCAGTACAAATGAAAGAAGCTATCCCAAAGAATACAAAAACAAACCAACACTGGACATTTCTGTCTTCAAGGATTCAAACAACTGATCAACCCCTGGAAGACAGAAATGTTGAGCATTGGATTTTGTGTTCTTTGGGATAGCTTTGTTTATTTTTATTTACCACTTTGTTGTTGTTGTTGTTGTTCTTGTTCTTCTTCTTCTTCTTCCTTCTTGTTATCTTTTTCTTCTTTATTTCTAGTTGTTAAAAGCATCAATGTCTTCCTTGTGTAATGTCCTCTCCTACCCTCCATAAGGATGAGGACAGAAAAGATGATGTAGGTAGCACCAGGTTCAGTGATGTGGAACTGAGTGAGGACGAAGTACGAGATTCTGAAGATCTGGAACTTAGCCACATACCATCAGCAGCTCCTAGCTCCATCTTGTCGGAATCATTCCCAAACAGCCCGGCTTCATTGTCTATGTGGTGAGTAGTGCTTGCTTTTGTTTCTGCCAAACATGTTGTTAAGTCTTGTTAATAAGCTCTTTTGTTGAAATGGCAAGATTTTCTTCTCTCGTCTTCGTGCATTTATCAAGGTTTTTTGAGATCAAGGAAGGATTTATCTCTCATATCAAAGAGACCAATTTAAGTTTGATCCATATGGCCAAACTATGAATGATAAAGCTTTTCCAAGGGTTTTTTTTGTTTGTTTTTGTTGATAATATTTTAATTCGTCTTTGTTTTTCACTTCTCGAACATTTGTAACGATTTCCTTTCAATTCAATTAAACCAAATCAATGCTACATTTTTCAACACAAGTTTTCTCAGTAAAAGCCCGTACTTAATAATGGCTAAAACTCAACTGATCCTCTGGTATTTTTTTTTTATTTTGTCCTTTCACAGCAGTGACACGGAGGAGGAGAAATCTTTTAAGCAATGGAAAAAATCCATTATGCTTGTGTGGAGAGCTGCGGCCACTCACAAGTAAGTGACACACTTCATACTGAGCCAAAATTCTTAGATTCATCACTTGGGGGAATCCACTGAAAGCCATCGCTGGCTCTGCTAGTTTTCATGCTAATTTGCTTCCATGTCTTCAGATCTTGGCTTAAGGGATGATTACTGTTCGTCATATATCTTCATAACAGATAAATGATGATGGTGATGAACAAATGGTGCTCTGAATATAAATTATGACATTCATTAAACTCGCTGAACCCTGGCAAGTCAGAGTCGCGCAGGTCTACCAGTACTGGCCATTTTTCCACTTTCAAAAAATTCTCATGAAAGTGAGTATAAAGTTCCAGTCGTAATTTTTTCCTCGTGAACGCTTTGCTATCTTAAATGGTTCATTTTTGACATTTTAAAAATACCTTTCAATTTGTCAATTTCGGCAAAACTTTGTTTTTTGGAGACAGATTGTGACACAAAGTGTAAGACAGAAACAAAAAATTATTTTTTCATTATTAATATCCTATGATAAAATGATATGCTCTTAATATTCATAAAAGGCGTTTTGAATAATCAATGTATGAAACAAAAAAAGTATGAACTAATAAATATATTGAAATAATGAAATTGTCAAAAACATAAAGATCGGATATCACAGATAACATTTGACCTAGTTTCACATGTTAATTGTTCCATAATATGGACATCTTTATTAGGAAAATGATTAAGCTTAAGAGTCATAGAAAGATAGACTGTTTTATTATAATACTGCTGTGTTGCAAAAAATTCGAAACGTCTGTCCCAAACATAGTTAGGACTAGGGCTTGGCTGATATGTTCGGAACCAGGATCTGTGAGTTCATGCTTCCCCAGAAAGTACATGTATTAATCCTTAAAAAATAAAAAAAAAAAAAAATTATCTTGGTTTCAATCATAGTTTCTGTACAATGTTGAAAATAATTTTTGCGCTCATTTTTATTTTATTTTATGTTAGATCAGGACAATGCATTTTTAATTAGCTTGAATTAGATTTCAGTATTTTCTAGTCACTCAAAGCTTATTCGTGTACAGAGTGTAATGTTATTGATATTCTGATTTCTTCCAGATATGCAAATGTGTTCCTGCATCCAGTCACTAACGAAATTGCTCCAGGTTATCACAGTGTTGTGCTCCGGTAGGTTTTGGAATCCATACCTTTTTTCTTCTTCTTTTGGCTTCTATTTCTTCTTCTTCCTCTTCTTATTTCTCCTCTTCCTCTGCCTCCTTTGGAGGAGGGGGTTAGCAAGTATATCCTGTTTTCACAATTTGGGTCATGCATTGGATTGCATCATTTCAAGTGAAAACATTTAATAAAAAAAATCTGGTTCTAATCACATAGTGCACTCTGGGCTTTTGCAGTTGTATGGAGGGTCTTTTTCCTCCCTTTACCCCCTTGATGACCTTTAACCTTTACTTACCACCCTAGACCGATGGATCTCAGCACCATCAAAAAGAATGTGGAGATTGGAGTCATCCGCTCCACAGTGGAGTTCCAGCGAGACATGATGCTCATGTTTACCAATGCCATCATGTACAATAACTCGGACCATAATGTGTTCAAGATGGCCAAGGAAATGTATGATGATGTCATGCAGCATATAGAGGTGAGATATTGTGACATCTGTCTTTAATGTAAGAGGTCACATGGGATACAGTCCTGACGTGCTAAAATTGGAAATGTAAACCCAAAGCTTTGTCAAAACTAAATTCTAAGCTTTTCCTTTTCTTCTGTGTAAAATGCTAGCTGTAGACATGCGTGTAGAGAAACATGTATAAACACTAGTGCAGGCAAAGGGGCTCAGAGACCTGTTGGCAATATCATACCTGACAGAAACAGGACTGGAAAACCGAGGATAAATCGCTGCTGTTATCGTATAGTGACAAAAAATATTTGCAATACAGAAATGAGAAAGATTGCATTTATAATGGCGAAGTTAGAACAGTTTGAAAAAAATACCCAATCTTTAAGTAACCCTAACTCAAAAGTAAGAATTCAGTGAGCCAGGCAGATTTGTCACTAACCGATAACAGCAGCGAAATAACCTGATCAAGGATCAAGGGGTTTAATGAGTTGATGCTGGAGATTGACATCAATAGATCAGCTCAGTTAATTGGAGACAAATATTCTCAGACCGCGAGGGGAAAGATCTTGCCCGATACAGAAAATGCACCAGTTTCTCAACAACCTAGAAATTCTAGATTTTCAACAGATGGAAATTTCTTTAAAAAGTAAGACCAAATTGAAAATGTCAAATTTCAGAATTCTAGTTAGCGTGAACCTGATCAAATTGCTTTAACCTGTATATGAAAGACCATTTAGTTAGCGTTAACCAAACCAAATTGCTTAACGTGTTTATGAAAGACAATTTAGCAGGAAATACTAGTGATTAATTTTCTTTGAGATCCATAACTGAAGAACTATTTTATTTAGTGTTTAACAGTTACAGCATGACAAATAAATTAGCAAATTGATTTGTAAATTATTTCAGAACAGAATGATAACCCCTATCTGCCTAATATTATAATAATAACCTTTGTGAATAAAATGTGAAATTTCACAAGTTGATGCTTTGTATCACTGAATTCCTCTTGTGTAGGCACTTAGATGCATTGGTTTATTTGGAGTTGCAGGTCCTTGAAGGTGAAAAAAGGCCAGTTAATTGATTTTTTGGGGTTTAGATTAATTGTAAATTTTAACAATTGTCTTTGGCGTGAAGGTATGATTTATTGTTGATTGTTAATAATAATTCTGAAATTACACGTTTTATGCACATATCTTCATTACTTTATTTTTTAAAATAATTTCAATATTTACTCAAAAGAGCTATTCTGGGACTCCCTTATTCATGTCGTGATATTTCAATAATGTTAATCACCCCTACTATATTTGATATCAAATGAAATTATGACTGAAATGCATCTACACATCTACATCACTTTGAGACAGTGGATTACATATCTACATATATATGTATGTCACTTTGAGGAAGTATTTCTACCCACTTTGAGGAGGTATATTACATTTCTACACATGTATGTCACTTTGAGACAGTGGGTTACATATCTACTCATGTATGTCACTTTGAGACAGTGGGTTACATATCTACTCATGCATGTCACTTTGAGACAGTGGGTCAATATCTACTCATGCACACAGTATTTTTTCATGACATGTGGGCATGTGTGTGAGAAATTATGCCAAACACACCTCATTCATCTTTTGAATTTGAATCCCTTTTTGTCTCTATTCATGACAGAATGAACTTACTGTATGAAAGAAAGTTTATTTTCCTTCGAATGCATGAAATTTCTGGAACCCATTAATTCCATTTCTGTTTCACAAAATGTTCAGAGAGCTGAAAAGTAAAAAAAAAATCCTTTTCCATATCCCTCCAGTTTGCCTCTCTGTACTTGAATGTCTGTCAAATATTTCAGAAATCAGAACTTGCTCATTTTCATCCCATTTTTCCTCTCTGTCCCTTGCTTTGCACGGGTGGTTGGAGTGTCTCTGAGGAGAGTGACTGAATATTTTACTTTTGTCTCCTAGTCCAAAATGTGACACAGACTTTCCGCATTCTGTCTGCTTTAAGATCATTCACGTCCAAAAAAAACACTAATGTACTATTTTTCAATAACAGGAATTCATATTTTTTACATTGGATTCATCGCGTTCTCATGCAAGCCCAGTGTGGGATAAAGGGGGAAAAAAATTAAAATATATCTGCGTCCAAGAGGCAGAACCAAAAATGTTTTTCTAAATCTTTGGGAAATGTAAGCCATAAACATATAAACAGAATGTCTTACTACAAATGAAATTGAGACTCATTAGAGGCATGTCAAGATTGAACAATATAGGAAAGTCTGTATCACAGCAGTTATTTTTTTTGTTCTTTTTGTGCTGCCTTGGACTTTTCATTTCTTTTCTCTATCACATGCTGCTCTTTCCCCTCATTGCGTGAGAATGTTGCTTATTTGGATTGCATGCCTTTTGCTTTCTGCACGACCCAGTTCACGCGCACCATTCACTATTTTATCCTAGCAATATGTCAACACACAGATAATGATCCAGACCACCACAGACACCAAGAACCTGCGACAGTCGAGAAGGCCAGACCTGCCTGAAAAGGTAACCCCTCTTTTTCTTTTTCTAGAGAGTTGCTGACTTTTTTTTTTTTTTTGTAAATTAATTTATTTATTTAACTTTTTCTTATTATACAACTCATCATGTTGGAAGGGAAGTAGTGATATACTTACATCAGTTTTCAAATTCCTCAGGGAAAAAAGAAATATATTGCTTTCTGGTACTGCGGCTCAGATCACAATATGCTGTTTGTGGTTCCATAAGATTTCCAACAAATTCGGATGAAGTAGAATTCTAAAGCAGGGGTCGTAGCATTCTAGAATCTCCTAAAATCTCCTACAAAAATAGTCCTCTTAGAATCTCCTAGAATTTTTCAATTTCTCCTAAAATCTCCTTAATATTTGGCAGACTTGCCAACTACTGATATAACTAATTTTCATAGTCAAAATTGCAAAACTGGACATGGACGATCGGTGGGCAGTCGGGCGAGTAGGCAATTGAAATATCGAATGATTTTTACAAACGTTTATTTATACTTAGTTAGAGAGCTATCTAGAATTTTTTGAAAACATCCTAGAATCTCCTAGATATTTATAGGGCCATCGTGCTACGACCCCTGTTCTAAAGTGTCCTATCTTTGATTGATCGAATCTTAGGGGATTTAATGTTACTGAAGTGATTTGAACGACAATAGAACTGTAATCATTTCAGAGCAGACTCTTTAGTCTAAATCTTTCCTGACTATTTAATTTTTTAAAATTAATATAAATTTGAAGAGCACTTACAAAAACCCTTTTATATGGGCTAAACTCCATGGCTTTGAAATTGTTTTGATTTGTACAAGTAACCTGAAAATGTTTTCGACTGTCGCATAGCTGTTCTAGCCCCTAGACTAGACTAGATTATTTCACATGCTAAGTTCAGTCATTCAGTCTAATGCATCACTAAGACTGATGACAATATCACTGAAACTTACAAAACCAAAGAATATAATGCGTAATCATTTAATTTTTTTTTTTAATTCTGATTGACCAAAACCAACTAATATTGATTCAAGCTAAAGTGTGCCATGCGTGATTGAACCCACAATGTTCAATGCATTAGATATTAGATTGTTGCAGAAAATTAAAATTACTGTGAGAAACAGTTGATTCAAAGTTCCCAAGCTAAGCTTTGCAGAATAAATGAACAGTTTTCAGACTTGCATTACTGCAGGTAAATGCACTTTTATTTGTTTAGCTTAGATTGTGTGAAGAATGATCAGTCACTAAAACAACACTGGTTTTCATGATTCAAAGATGCTTAAAAAACACATCCCTCACTATCTATGGTTAGTACAGTAGGCATACCAATTTTTTTAAAAATAGCGGGCAGGTAAAGTGAATTTTTTGAAAGGAAGAGCACATCTGGCATTGGGAGTTTAATCTGTAACTTTGTTATCCAGGGGTTCTGATACACTGAAGATATGTTGTACATATTTGATGTATCATTTTAACAAAACTACTAAAGACTTCTTGATATGGAGTATGATAGCACACTAAGATCTTTATTTCAGCACTTAATTGCTGGAGGGAGGAAAAATAGGCTTTTATAATGTGTTCTTTTTTTTTTTTTTTTCTTTCTATTTCTTGAACAGGATGATGACTTGAAAAAGAGGAGAACTTCTGTTGACCTGGTTGAAGGAGGGAAAACCAAAAAGAGGAAGACCAGACTGGATGAAAGCCAACCGTGAATTCTTTCCTACACAATAACATTTCTGCTGGACTTGGCACTGATACCATTGCTCACTGACTGAGCGAAGTCCTAAGCTTCATATCCTTATTCAATAGAACCAGGTTCTTACATGAAGACAGTTCTTCACCACCTACATGTAATATCCTTGCCAAGCCTGCTGTCTTTAACTGTAAGTGAGTCTATGAACAGCAAACCTGATCGCTTTCAAGGGAGACATTCTTTTTATTGGTGGTCCATGTATATTATGAAATAAACATTGTTTTAAAACTGCTGTTTTTTTTATTTATCTTTTTTTTCCCCTTTGATGAGCTTGTACTGTTTCCTAAAGATATGTTTTCCCTGTTTCAAGTGGAATCTGATCCAGATGACTTAAGTGTTGAAAATGACATTGCATTCAGCTGAGGGGGAGATTGGAGGAATGCCCAACAGAACCCTAAATAATTTTACACCACTTCACACTGACAGTACTATTTTAAATTGATGGAACTGTAAAATTCAAACCCAATTACTGCGATGACTCTTGCTATTATCATAGGCCTAAGTACACATATAATACACACATCCTTCCACTGGTCATTTCCCACTAGCCTTTTGTAACCTTGTTTTGTCCTCTTTTCTCTGCTACAAACTCAGAGAGAAAGTACTGAATACAGGTGTTATTCAATCCTCAATATCATACTGATTGTTTCGAACATAGCTGTTTGTGCCATTTTCATGGCGTCTTAAAAATATCAGATACATGTAGCTACTTTCCGCTTTCGTGCATACACCATTACTATTGTCAGAGTGACACTGTTTTCTAATCTAATTATCCAAATCCAACCCTACTTTCCTTTCTAACATAATCCAAGCTCTCATGTTCTGTTCTTCATTACACTTTTGTCATCATAATTATGAACATAATTTGTCAAATACTCAGATGTGAAGGTAAATACGTAAGAAACGCTTTGAAATTCTTGCTAACGTACTTAAAAGCAAAAGATTGATATAATAATATAACCATACATTATTTGCAGGCATAATAATTTCGCTCTGAATGTCTAATTCATAACAAATAATTGAAAAAATATAGTGTCTCTGTCATCATAGTTATGAACAGGAAGTTTTTGGTCAGTGATCAGTCACGGTAATGTCATGGTTTCATTTTGTTGACACATGTCTTTTATTTCCTATTCAAGTTATCGTATTATTCATGTTTGAAATACTGAAAAACTTGGATTTATAAATTATCAGTCCTGGAAAATTTTTGTTCATAAACATGATGACAAATGAGGTTCTGGCACTGCTTCATAATAGAACAAATCATTAATCAGTAAAGTAAAACTCCAACTTCAAGACCTGAGACTCACAGTGCTGGAGATTATCTGTGTTTCTGTAGCCTTAAGTGGAACAGATGATTTCTCTTTTAGATCTTTTTCCCAAGCGGAATATAATGCCAGTACCTGATTTGCACCTAGGTGGGGAGAGTGTTTTTTCCCAAGACAACACAGTCGCCATCAAGATTCGAACCCAGGACCCTAGATTGAGAGTCCAACGCTCTGACTAGTCGGCCACTGTACCATCAATGAAACAAATTAGGGATTTCTTATTTGTTGAAAAAAATTATGAATAGAACAAATGGGAAAAAACAAAATAAAAATACAAAAACTCGGCTTTATTTGAACCATTATTTTCACTTAACTTGGCTTTTTACAAAGAGTGAACAACAAAATCTGACCTCTGTTACGGTTGCTAGTGTTACATGGTCACATCTCTATTCCTTCTCTGCAAAACCATACCCATACACAAGCATTCAAAGACACACTCATCCATTCATAAATTGAGCATCTGCTTTTCTTGTCTTACTGTTTTCCTGAGTGTTACTGAATCAATAATTTTTCAAAGCCTACTAGTACTTCTTAATAATAGTGACAGGCAAGCAGCCCCATACAAATGATTTTGTTGTCTCTTCCATCCACGAGGAATAACATTATAATATTTAATAACAATACATGTAGTTTCTTTGTCTCATGGCTCAAGGTGGACTTGGCTTACACTTACTGTACAGTGAAATGATAAATGTAGGCTACTTAATGCACTTCTCTCTGCTTCTCAATCTCATTCTACTTGTAATTAATTTCTTAATCTTACGTTGCTTTAACATTTTTTTTAAGTCTTTGTGAAAAGGCATAAGCCAAAAATTTGATAAAATATCAACTTATGAATAATCACTCTAGATTCTTTCATCTTAAGAAACTTTTCAATTTCCCTCACAAAATTTTCACAAATAATATGCACAGTACCCAGTAGCCATATGGAATGAAAAAAGAATTGAAGAAAATTTAGAAATAAACACTTTTCTTTCAATTTATGCCGTACACAACTACAACAGCTAGTCCGGCTCAATCACACATTGATAAAATACTGTGATAGGTTTAGAAAAAAAAAAGTTTTTTTCACATTCACCAAATGTTTCCGTCGGCCACACAAAACTGGAGGGCCACATTTGGCCCGCGGGTAATAGTTTGCCCACCCCTGATCTAGTAGGTTAGTTCAATAACAAGCAAGTACACATGTACAAGATTGGCTGGAAGACAAACTTTACAAAAGTTTTTAAAAAGTGTAATTGTAAACTCAGTTATTCATCCAGTCAAACTTTGATCAGAGTCTGGCCTTCCACCCATAAATTAATAATAAAGGATATGGACTTGATGAACCTTATTTTTGAATCCTTATAAAATAATTAATTTCCACAGACAGACAATGTTTTTTTTTTACTAAACCTGTGGGTTTTCGGTTTTTTTAATTGCATAAAATTAAGTGTTCAAGGAATCAAATTTTGTTTTCTGAATTCATAAATGCACTTGGTTTCTAATCAATTCAAAAGTTTAATTTTGTTTAGGATATAATAAACCACAAATACATGTATAAATCTCAATTCTGAGAAAACTGTATTGTACAATGGTCAATTCTACTGTTTCTGAACACAATGTGTTTGTAATTGTAACTGTGTATTCTACTTCTGACATGGACAAAGCAGCAAATGAACCTTGTTATCTGAAATATTCATTTTTCAAGGTATGACACTCATTTTATTTTAAATATTTTTTTTTAATACAACTATACAAGTATGCAAAACAGGACGTCTGAAAATTGGCTAGAGTTTGACAAAGCCTTCTGAAGCTGCCAGACTGAACAGGAAGTTCTCAGTGGCTGGCGGCATTTTCCTCTCCTTCAACGTCTCCAGTGTGAGAGAGAGTTTTCCATCTTGTCCTTTTGATGCCAAAGATCTCAAATTGTTCAAAATGTCTTTAGTTTTATTTGCAACCTCCTGTAACAAGAATTTTTAGAGAAAACAAAAAGGCATGAGAGTATAAAAGAAAAAGAGGAAAAATAAATACAATTCTGTCCAAATTATAGGCCTACTTGTTGGGAAATCAAACCAAAAATGTGTTGGGCATGAGTACTAATGTACATGTAATTATCAATATCACATTTGCAATATCTATACATTAACAGCTTACATTTTCATTCATTGCAACTTGTATCCCCAATATATAATATAGCAGTTACAGACTCTTACAGTCTTTCAGTAAAACCATGTGGGTTTTCTTTGAGAAAGAAATGAATCGACCAAGTCTTGAATTATGAGATTTGCTGAGTCTGTACTTTGTCACATACATTGACACTCATGGACAAAATCGTGTACTATACCCCAGGCGTTTGTAAGACACCGAACTTCTTCTCTAAAGTTTAAAGCAAACCAAAGCAACAGATCATTTGTTAAGTGTTACACAGCCAAGCACTTGACAAACAGCAATCGAGATTTTGTTTTTTCACATTTGTGAGGGACAAAAGTTTGAAAGCATTTATTTATTTTAAAGAAAAGTATTTATTTATTTATTTATTCATTTATTCACTTATTTATTTATTTTTTATAATACTGCAGGAGTTATTCAAATAAATGTTGTTCTACTAGTTCTAGATCCTCCCCTTCCCCACAGGCCAACCAATTTCACTATTTTAGCATTAATGAAAATAACTTACTCTTCAAGAGTATTTCTTGAATTTCAGTAAACAAGAGCAGAACACAGTCTCCATCTAGAATAAGCACTCTACTGCTCTTACTATTACTAGTCTTACCTTAATCACATCAATATCTTCCAAATCACCATCTTCAGCCTTCTCCACCATAAGCATTGCTATGTCTTTGTGAAGTTTCCCCATAGCCAAGGACTCTGTAGAGGTGTATCACAGACAAAACAATTATCAAGGAAATCCTACTCAAACTCATTTCCACACAGAAAACGGTTTATTGAAACCTGAATTATGAAAAGAATATTTTATTGAAATCTTTTTTTCTTTCCTTATTTTCATCCTTCAATGTAAACTTTCTGTTTTCATCAGTTTTCATCCATTGCTTCAAGCCGGATTCTTTATTTTCCCTTCACAATGATAACCTGTTTATTTTGCACCAAATGAGGCAAATGACAAGGGAACATTTTTCCCCCTTCTATCACTGTAAATACTGTTATCAAACTCAAACACCAATTTACACTAATTACACAGAGTTCTTTCATATGTTCACTTGTTTGCTCCTTTGAACTGTGTAAAGACAATGTGTTGAGCAATAGTTCCTTTGCCCTTTTGGTGACGTATATTGCATGTATTTTAGCTCATCTTTTTTATGTGTGAGAAGCTAACTCACGAAAAGGATATTGTAGGCCTTCATGTCAAAGGTTGTGGCCCTAAGTTCCTTAAGGAATCAAGAGGCATAAGTTCATGTCAAAGCAAATGAAATTTACATAAAAAAGCAATACAGGGCTGCCTTAAAAAATGCTTCTATGATGATCTTCTACTTTAAGCAATACCTTTGGCATGAGATGCAACTGTGATCTGGCCATTGGGAGCATTCACAAAAACATCAAATAGGTCTGATCTGACAAGAGAAAAATGTATTTTTATACATTGGATTGTGTTCTGAAATATAATAATAATAAATTAAATTATCAATTTGTTTAAATATGATAGGTTTTAGAGCATCATTTCTTGAATAATGTTAGTAACATTAGGAAAGCTTGCATACAGACTGGTATTTTAGATTCCTTTTAACACAAGTCATCTGTTGGAAAAGTATAATCTCCCTTCTTTAAGGCCAATGCACATCGCTTATTACCTCCCTTCAACAGCTGCTTCAGTAAATCCAGCGACATAATGTGAATTGGACTGAAGATTGTCAATCTCTGTCTCTGTGAGCTCCACGTACGGATGAATGATGTTCCAATTCTGTCTGTGCCAAGCAAAAGCTGGGATTGACCTGGAATTGAAAATACAGCAGTCAACAATTATTAAAGTAAAGTACTTAAGAACAAAATAAATAAGTTTGGGTTTTACATTCCTATTGACTAGCAAAGGCCCTATTTAGCATGAGGGGAAAAGAATCGCTTTAATAGTATATAAACACACAGAAACATTGACTCTGCTTAATTCAAACTTCACAAGAATAATTGCTCATGTACAAATGTAATATTCATTTAACGCTTTTAGTCAGTTGTATTTCCTTCCTTTACGACCGGTAGAAAGAAGTAGAGATTGTTTCCTCAATGAGTGGCAAATTATTTATCGTCATCCATGCAATGCTCTTTGCTACGCCATATTTTTTTTTATACAACGCCTGCGACACATTGTTTCAGACCAATGTTTTGCAAAATTTGAAGTTTCAATTCCAAGCAAAGCGTGCCTGATAGCATGAAAGCGATGAACAAATGTAATAATAATGTAATGACAGGACTGGCAAAAACATGAAAAAAGTTAGTGATGCTTCAAGATCAAGACAGACAGGACAAAAATATGTGTGGGCATCTTCTTTCTTTCCCCTCCTCTCGCCCACTTCGATACCTTTGTGTACTCACTTTGTATCATAAGCAAAATGACTTTTCCTTGTTTCAAATAATGCGTAATTGTTTTATTGGTAATGAAAAAACAAAGATCAACCAAAAGGGTTCATTTGAACTTTGTTTTCAAAGCAAGTAAATTCAGTCTAGGAAGACTACAATGTACGTAAAACAATTTTCCAGTTCAATTTATTATCTGATTCTTGGTTGTACAAAGATCCTTTGTGAAAGAGTAGTTTTTTCTTTTTTTTTATCAAATTCTTTTCATGATTTCATAAATAAAAAAAAAAATGTTGGCAACGATTTAGCGACAGATAGCTGGCAGTGAAAGGGTTCAAAACAATAGTCTAAAGGGGAAAATATGTTAGAGTCGAATTCTCTGTAACTCCAAAAATTAAGAATTTTAATCATGAATACGCAAAATGTCAAAGAGATGAAACTGTAACAATATCCACTACAGATGAGAAATATGTGAATGAATATGGTGTAAATACTAAATGAGGAAGTACTCAAAAGCATATTGTCCTCAAAAATCCCACCAAACTTACCATGATCCATAAAAACAAGAACAGGAATTAAAACTATCTTACCTTGTGTAATCCAGTAAATTGCCTAGTGAGTGAGGTGGACAGTAAATAGCAATTCTCTTTTTTAACAACACAGCTGTGTAGATCAAAATTGTTTCAACTCCAAACGTCTGTATTATCTCTGAAAAAGTAGAAAGGCAGGTTTTACTTAAATTATGGGTGAAAATAATATACAAAAGGAAACTTGCTCATAAAAAAATTGGGTTACACACATCTATACTTTATGAAGTTTAATGCAGGAAATACTTCGGTTATAACAGCATTCATTCTACCAAAGAGCTCAGTCATGCCAGCATTACTTAGCCTCACTCTATGTTTCCAAAACATTGTACATTTAAATGTTTATTTCTCATTTCATTTTGAACTATCCATCTTGCTTGTATTCAAACTCCCAATTTTTTTCTTAAACTTTCAGTCATAGTCTCCAACTTATTCACCTACTTCCATTTATTTAACTCCTATTTTTTAAAAGTTATTATTATCCAATTTACTCTTTTTAATACAAGTGCAGGTGGAAAACACAGTCACGTCTATACCTTTAACACAACTCTTTGCATATGCCTGCTGACTGCTGTAATCAGAAATGGTAAACTTCCCATTCTCATCACTGTTGCAAATGCCTCGTGTGATGACCGAGAGATATCCTTCAAGCAACACAGCTGCACTGCCTGTTTTGGAGTACTGACGACTGAACAAGTGACATAACGTGGAATACTTTTCTGGATTGAAGTCTTTTGCAAGTAAAACCAAAGCAAACTGTGCCACCTGCAAATTATGAATAGAAATAATTACAGTTTAAAAATGAGAATTACTGGGTTAGTAGTTGGGAACAAAATACGACATCAGTGACCATGCAAAATGTAAAGAGTAGGATAAGGTTTGTCACATGTTCTATCAAAAACAACAATAAGAGAATCACAGCTGACACATGAAACTTAATATGTATACAGTAGAAGCAATGATGTACTGTTTTCAGAATACTTATAACTGTCGTCACATGTGAAAGCATCAAGATAATGTTGACAGGGTAAAAAGACAGGAATGTGTGAGTGGTGGGAGTCGGATAAGGAAACCAGGAAGAATTGGAGGAATCTGAAATAGTTAATAAAATCATACAAAGTGGATTCTTTGCTTGATGATTAGATTGGATTAGGTGCAGTGGCTGAATGTTTGAAGATGTTCCAGTCCAAGGATCCTGGGTTTGAATCCAACACTGACTGTGTTGTCAAGTGTCCTTGGCAAAGACACTTTACACTGTTTTTTCCTCTTCCCACCAAGGAGCAAACTGAATTCTAGCATTTTTGTTTGGAAAAAAAACAAAAAAAAAAACAATGACAGACTCATGTCCAGTCTAAAAGATGACCTAAAAATAATTTGTTCTGCTTCACACTACAGGCTCTACAGTCTACAAAGGTCTTGAAGGAGCTTTACTACGAGTATTTCTATGGCTAAATAATATCTCTCCTATGTTTGTGACCACAGTGCTGTGAGAATTTTACTACTTTTAGACGATCTGGTCTTTTTGTATAATATTTAACAATTTATATTGTTGTATGAGCAATCCCCAAAAATGGAGGAACATTTGAAGTAGGCAATTTACAACGGATGAAGCATTATGTTATTTTTAAAAATTAATCAAACATACTTGCTAATGAGTTTTCTGAGATTCAACCTTTTGCCCTATACTTGTGTTTCTGAATTTGCACAAATCAGTTGATAATTACTATTGTAACTAAAAAAGTATTATTTGTGCTCTTCATAATCAATACATTACCTGAGGAAGTGAATTATCCTCCCCTTGCACATCGACAAGGTAGATATAATACCATGCTGATTTCCATTGGCCATACACAAAACTGACGGCTAAGGCATTCTCGCTTGCAAGGGAAGATTTTGATATCAGAAATTCTCTCTGTTCATTCGTCACTGATGGATATGACCATGTCCACAAAACATCTCCATTCTTGTCTTTTTCTGAAATTGTAAACACAAAACACACAAATAAAAGGTTGATTTATTAACCACATATACGGGTATTGCATGGGCAGACCAGATTCACAGCTATGGCAGGTAGTTGGTATAATACATGTATAAGAGTCATGCTAAACCTATGACCCAAGGATTTTACTGCCATCCATCCTGGCATAACTGATAACAGATGAACCAAAGGTTTGAAGGGTGTGACCAGTTGAGGCAAGCTGCACTTCACCAAAACAAATTTAAATATTTGGCTAAAAGTCATATTTAAGTACCTTTTGTCCGACAAGACTATAAAGTCCTGCAGTGACAGGAGAGTGGCGAGAAGAGAAGGTGGGCAATACCATTGGGAGCCACAGGCCCAAACCTGCATGTAAAGTGAAATCCTAATAACTCGACATCAGTGGGACCATGGAATTAATGTTGACTTATGAGAAAACACAGATACCTAAGAAAAAGGAGGAGCTTATTTGATGGACAGCACCTTGACCACTCCAAGCTCTAATCCCGCAAGCCTATTCAAAAACTGTTATCCTGGTAAGATCCCAATTTGTCTATACAGCAGTTTTAGGGGTGGAGTTTTTGTCTTATTGACAGCCCCGTTTGATTTGATGAAACATCGAGAAGGGTTGACCGGTCTCCTTTGTTCTAAGACACATGACGGATTATGACGAATTAGTGTGAAAAAAATTCCCCTGGTATCTGAGACGGACAGCAGCGTATGATGAATTAGTGTGAAGAAATTTTCCCTGGTACATGTATCTTAGAAGCCGCCAGCGTCTGATATCATCAAAGAAAGACCGATCAGAGATTCCCTTGTGTAAACAATCACCGGATGAGCCGACCAATGAAGCGAAGTAGCGGAATAGTGTAAACTTGACATTTACGTGATGTGAGGCCAACAGTTATGTAAAATTCCCCGCAACAGTTGAGCGGCACAACATTTTTTAAAACATCAAATAAACTACGAACGAACAAAGGAGGGAGAAAGAGGGAGTGCTGAGCTAGACAGTTCGTGGGAATTAAAATGTGGTCAGCCTTAGCAGGGAATGTTGAGATAAGGGCTCACTTTTAAACAGGATTTCATAACAACATTGTAGGGACTATTGGTTCATTCGAGATATATGCGGAATGTCGGGTTAAGAGATTCGAGATATGTGTACTGCACTGTAAGTGGTTCATGGAAAATGGTCCTTTGATATCAACCTTAAATCAATAGCATCACTTAGTCTTCTGACAGTAGGCTACCTTGAACAGCTGAGCAGCCTTTTCTGGGGACAGCAGTAACTTGCTCCAAATGGAGAGGGCCCTTCAAAAAGTGGCCCGACCAAAGCTTGTCTCGACAAACCCAGTTGGTTTACCATGGCCAACGGACATCTAGCCCGCGGTCAAAACATGCAAAGAAAATGTCTTTAACGTTCAACCAAATTTGAAACTAAACTGAACATTGCTTGCTGGAATGTGAGAACATTGCTGGACACTGCAGACAACAAAAGCCTTCGCTTCGAACTGTCCACGTGGCTCTGTATAGGCATGTCACACCAAGCAAAGTTTGCTTCCTGGGGAAAACAGCATAACAGATCATGGTGTCAGGTACACATTGTACTGGCCTGGGAAGCAAAAATAGAAGAGACACTTTTCTCAACTTTATGGAGTTGGCCCTCATGGCAAAAGAGTGCACTACCTCCAAACTGTCACAGAAATGAGCAACCTACTGGCCACAGCGATCGTAACAAGTCAACATGTTTTCCATTTCAAGATGAGCAGCACGCCACCCTCCAAAACAGCTACCACTCTCAAGGCAGATCCCACAGAGAAGGACATACTATGCTGACCTCAGGGAGATTGTGAAGTCCATGATACTAAAGTGACAGTCACATATTGGGGGTTCTAATGCCAGATTGAAGCAGGACCACATGGCATTAATCATTAAATAGTCCCTTGGGTACACATAGCACTGGGGAGTGCAATGACAATGGATTCCTGTTTCGGGCACTTTTTGATAAGCCTGGCCAAGAACTGGCACCTCATTGTCTACATTCTGGTGAAGAAACAGAGCGATGTAAAGTGCTGAATGCTGAACAGATACAGGCTTGTTTGCTCAAAACTAAACCCAAACATCAAAGTAAAGCAGAGAAAAGGGAATTCTCCTCAAAAGAACCTTCTAGTCTATTTGAAAAGACTAGATTCTATTACAGTATTAAAGGAAAAACTTCCCAGCTGACAAGCCTCTTGGGTTTTTTTTTGTTTTTTTTTATTTTTAAACTTATTCGTAGCATTTTCCACTCTAAGAAGTATGACCACTTTATTCTTTGGTACTGAGAAAAATTTTTTTCACTCTTTGAAGGGAGTCTTTTTTCAACTCAAAGGAAAACATCATTGCTTCAGTCTTTCACTTTAGGCTCAGTAATTTATTAAATTTTCAAAAGTGATACCTCAATATGACATGCCTATAGATGTGAACCAAATATAATAATAGCAATGAAATGAAATACTTGCAGGGAAGGCAAATGGTGTGAACTGTGCCGTCTGAAAACTGTATGATGCAGTCTCAAGTGCCCACATGTCGCAAAAATTAGTCTGAATAATAGATCAGCTGAAGAGAGTAACGTAGTGTTGTGTCTTTGAGGTAATAGGCATATCTCTGGTAATACCCTCATTCAAAATCATAACTGTAACTGCTCATTTTATATGAATGCTTGTGTCTTTTTATTCGAGACCATTTGCGTTGCAGTTTGATCAATAAGATAAAGAATTTATTGAAATAGACTAGATGTAGACTCTACTATTGATTGTAAAGATGATGACAAGATCTTTATTCCTATATATTATTTTCAATCAGTGCTAGATTCTATATCTGTTCTTTCCATTTATAACCATTTATAGAAAAATTTAGATCTAGATTGAAATATATTTTTCATTCTACACCTAGATCTAGATCTAAATCTATGCTTAAATGGAATACGTTTAGATTTAAAATTAAAATGACAAGTCTGGAATAGCAGACAGGACACGCCCCTTTTCCTCCGTTATATTTAAGAATTAAATATTACAGAATGGTAGATGTAAAGGCATAAATAATATTACCGACACGTTACATCCTGACATTGGTGAGAGTTTGCCAATTTAATAAAGATTAAGGATTTACCTATGATTCCAGCAGCGTTCAAATCACAGAGTACTGACATGCTATCATTTCAGAAAAAATAATTCGCTCATTTGCATCGAAGTGATGGTTAAGTACGGCTCGCCGCTTCCTTTTTTTGACTCAACTTGACGGAAGTTGCCAGATGGTCGATATGTGAAGCCATTTGCACAATTTCAGGATTCTATCTCGATCATAAGCCTAACAACTTTAGATCGCATACACAGTACGTGCATTTGTTTGAAACGTGCTGTTATTGTTTTTTTTCGTAGCAGTTTGACCACACACTTGTTTTTCTACTGTATTTAGTCAATGAAATTGACGGATTTGGGTGGGTAGCTATAGATCTGGACTCTAGATTTAGAGAAGGTCTTTGCTATCACTATTGTCGACCCAACTGACTGGCCCTACTACCCTACTACTGACTGGCCTTCCACTTCTGGCAGAAGTTCTGCCTTCTAACTTTAATCTTTACGAGTTTACGACTAGAGATCTGGTCTTTACTAGATTCTATATCTATACAGAGTCTAGATCTAGATTCTAGACATAGAGTCTAGAATCTCTAATCTCTGAGGAAGGATGGATGTCTGTACGCGGTACCCTACCAAACCCTAGCCCTAGCCCTAACCCTTTTAGATCGGGGATAAATCTAGATCTAGATTCTAGAGTCTAGATTCTGCTTTAACTGTAGAAGTTCAGTAGAATTCTACCAGTGGTACCGCATAAATCCCTCTCTAAATCTAGATTAGATTTTTTAGATCTCCATCTTCTCCCAAGACTTGAATACTTGAATGTTATGATTTTCCCTTCTATGCATTTTTGTAACGATAATTCTTTTTACAGAATAGGGGTGTTAACCCTATGTCTAACCCCCAACCTGCAGGACTAGGAGGCTCAGTATCGGGAGCCACTACCTGTTTGGTCTTTTAGTCGCCTCATACGATCACGCAGACATACAGTGGGAGCAGTTCTTTGCGGTGATTCAGTAGATTCTAAACTAGTTCTCGATCTAGTTTTCAGACTGAATTGTAAAGAGTTGCTAAATTGAAAATTGAAAAATATGTAGTTTGTTGAGGACTTTACTGAGAATATGAAAAAAAAGGGGGGGAAGACACCGGTACAGTCTTAAAAATAAAAACCAAGTATGTTGGAGTGTTTTAAACACAAATACAGGGTTTAGGTTTAGACTTCCTAGCTGTTGAATTAACAATCTTACCAAACCTTTTCCAATATCGCATAAAGCCCATGAAAATGAAAATCAATATTCTACAATTTATTAGTTCTGTTTGTTTGTGACTTAGGATTATAATGTTGTTTACAATAAAATAACTTTTACAGGATGTCTAACCAGGGATATGGCTTTGGTGATAACCATTTCACACCAGCGTCAGGTTACGCAGCCATGCAAGGTGCTGGAAGGAGCAAGACATTTGTGCCCGGTCGAACTTTAAGCTACCATGTGGGCAATGTTGGAAAGCGCAGAGCTAGAACAGAGGAAGAGTGAGTTACACATATTGCTATGAAAAGAGAAAGTGAAAGCCAAACTTTATGTTTGAATAGACCAGCTTTCAGTCTAGTTTATTTATTATAGAGATTATCTGCAAGAGCGCTGATTATTGAGAAAACACCAAAAAAAAAAAAAAAAAAAAAAATTATATAAAGAAAGATGCACGCATCAGTTTTCAAATCAAATTATGTTTTAAAGGATGAGGGATAGTAGATCTCAGGGGCAAAACCTATCATTTCTTTTTATGGAATTATTTTTGAATAAAAAGGATGCAATACTTCCATGACGCCGCTTCCATGACGAAGATCAAAACAAAGAGTGGTGTTTCGTCATAACATATGATGTCCGGGCGGCTGAGTAGGGATGAGACTGGTTTGTGGGGTTACACGACGTCGAGACTATGGGGAGAGGGGATGCTGAAGGTGTCGGTCGAAGAATAGGGGCGAGACACAACAGCAAAGCATAGATCTAGCCAATTATGACTGGTTTAAGACGCAGGTAGGCCACGGAGCTGGATGGGCTTTGAGCGATGAGAGCGGATAGGCCAAATGCGTCAACATAAATAGGCCCAGGGGAACAAAACGGAGTGGGGGAGGGGAGGGGCCGAGCAAGAAAACGAGGCTTTGCTTTCCACCACTGCTACGGTCTAGTCTTAAAGAACAAAAGCAGGGTGACCGGCAGTGTTTCTGGTGGTTTAGGCAGCGGCTGCTTTAACAAAAAATCTATCGGGTAAGGAGACTGTGTTCTTAGGCGGATTTTGTAGTTGAAATCGGGCTCTTATGCAGATGAATCGTATAGAAAAAATTTCGTTTCATGAGAATGGCGTGCTCTGAAGCGGATCGGGCTCTTAGGTGGAGACCACTGTACTTCTTTACAGAAAGCACTGTAAAGATACACGTTCTGCAGCAGAATATTGTTTTGATGAGGGCGTAACAGCTTTTCAACTATCTATTTCTTTCATCAGATATTTCAATGATGATGAGGAGGATGATGCAAATACATCCTCAAAGGGAGCTTACCAACCAGCACCAGACAGTCCTGGTGCTCAAAGCAATGAGAGTGACGACCCTTTGGAAGCCTTCATGGCAGGAATAGAGGTACAGGATATAAATCTTGTTATTGAGATCACCATTTCATGAAACACTATTCTGGTAGAACAGCAAGTTTCTGACTTTTCATTTCCTTTTTTGTTTGAAATCATACAGAGACTGTGTTAAAGTCATCTTTGAAACTTTCCTTCAATGAAATATAACACTATGAAACAGTTTTATACATTCACATTTACATAATTTTTTTTGTTCAAGTGTGTGGATCTGATGAAAATGAAGGAAAAAATCCTTTTGGGGGGGGCGGGGGGGAGTTTTTTTATTTGAAAAAGCTGACACAAAATGAAGAGAATAAGGTGATATTATATTTGAGAAAAGCGTCTTAAATTGAAAATGAATTTATTGTACTTTTCATCCAGCTGGTGCCCAGATATTTTGTTCCTTACTGGTAATCAGTCGCGTGAAGCAGTATAGCTGGAGGAACAGGATTCAGGAAATTAAGCATTGAAACTTGTCTCATATTGAAGAACTCTAAGAAAATGAGCAAAGCTCAGCTGTTACCCAGGGCTCTTCTCGGCACATTTGCACTTGTCCCCTCACTATGATTTCAGAAAGAGTTAGTTGCTGAGACCAAAGAGCGCATCACAACTGAAGAAGAAAAACTGAAGGAGAAGTGAGTAGACAGACCTTTTGTCTGCTGTATTTTTCGTGTACAGTTTTTACATTTTTTAGAAATGATATTATGAAATGCTCTTTGTCTATTGTAAAATATTTTGCAAATAGATCTGAGTAACCCTTTTTAAATTGCATAGTATTTTCAAAGCAAGCACATTTTTTTGAGTATTCTTATCATCTCGAATGATTTTAATCTGTTTTTCTGCAAGTATGTTTGACTGTTGCAAGCTTTTAAACAATTGTGAGTATTTATTATGAAAAAGTGAAGAGAAATTTGACCGGGATGCTTTTAGTTATGAAAGCAAAGAAAATTGGTGCAAGCAGCCACAGTTTGTGGCTTCAGTGAAAGTATTGTCTTTTTTGTTCATGAGTTAAAATCTGTACTTTCCAGAGGCACTCGTGATGATATCGACAATGAAGATGAGATGGAGTCTTACTTCCGGTACATGGAAGAGAACCCCACTGCAGGTCTGATCAATGATGAAGAAGACCTTGTGGAGTATGATAGTGATGGCAACCCCATTGTGGAACGAAAAAAGGTACATTACACTTTAGGTGGTGGCCGAATGGTTAGAGCGTTGGACTCCTAATCCGAGGGTCCAGGGTTTGAATCTGGGAGGTGACCTTGTTGTGTCCTTGGGAAAGACTTTACACAATCCGTCCTCTCCCCACCCAGGTGTGAACTGGGTACCGGCATATTCTGCTGGGAAAGTAACCCTACGACAGACTAGCGTCCTGTCTAGGAGATGATGTAAAAATCATCTGTTCCGCTTCACGCTACCGAAACCGGGAT
>JBDFRD010299513.1:0-21224 GCA_039654405.1 Bullina lineata
AGGAGGAGGAGGAGGAGGAGGAGGAGAAGGAGAAGAAGAAGAAGAAGAAGAAGAAAACAACATATGATGATTTCCAAGCTAAAGGCAACAATAATGACGACACAAAAAAGAAAAGTCACACACACATAACGACATCCCCAGCCCATAATGTGATCAATGTGAACACAGTGGCAGATTGTTAAGTTGTGAACACAATGGCAGGTTGTTAAGGTTTTGAACGGACAAAATGATTTAATTTGGATTTATGGAAGCTTTGTCAAATAATCAGCTCAAAATGAGACCAGAGCTCGACATTACGGGTTTTGAAAGGAATGCATTTAAACAAAGACGTTAGTGCTGAATGCCACTTTGACGAAAAAGGAGACAATGATGTCATCAGAAATGCTCATTTTAAAAGAATTCATGAAAATTTGTTCTGCTTCAAGTTCTTGAAGAGCCATTCATTCGAGAACAGCTGTCTCTGGGAGGAGATCAAAACGAATAGATGACATATACATGTATGTTGACAAATTAGTGACTTTATTTTTATTAATTTTTTTAACTGTTGGGTAAAATAGCACCTCAGCACATTGATTAGAATAAATCCCGACTGATAAGATTTAAAAAAAAATTTTGTTTAGTGTTTAACTACATGCATTTTCTTTATTATTATTCAGAAGAGAATTCCGATGTTTATGAGTTTATGATTGTGTTCTTGTTTGTTGTAATGTGAACCACCTCACTTTTTTAGCAACACACTGAATGGCAAAATTCCAACTCCTTAAGATTGTAGACAAAATTCTGCATCTGTTATTAAATCAGCTGTTTGTTTTTATCTCCTGATTTGAAAGCGAGTTTAATACTGTGTCTTTTCTTTATTCAAATCTTTAAAAAGTCACTTTCATGCAAACATACAGGGTGGCAGTGGGACCACAGATAACAAAATAGTTTTTTCTTTACTTTGTGAGTTGGACCCCTTTTCATTGCATTCTCTGTTTTATCGTTTACGTGTCCAATTTGAAACAAGTACAAAGGGACATTACTTGAACGAAGCATTATTTCTTACTAACCAAAATTGACAAATAGCCTACACTCTTGTTTCTGAAAACAGTGTAAGATTTCTTCAAATAATATTATGTTCAACATATTGAGGATGCAAGAGGGCTAAAATGCGCGCTCAGGGTTCAGTTTTCCCAAACAGTGTGAGCGCACGTTGATGCTGTGTTTGTTCTTGCTGTAAAAATGAAGGGAAAAAAGTCTTTCCAACGCCTTGGCTTCATTCGAGGCATTTATTCTGTAGATGTACTAGGTTCCTTGAGCTAAGCCCTTCATTTTCTTCAACACTGTATCACATTGATCTATTAATGGTTAAGATGTCCATTTCCCTTTGACATGCAATGAACACTTGAAATAATCAAAACGCTGTTTCAATTAGTTTATTATGACATTGTAATTTCAATTGTACAAGTTTTACATACATGCATACACAATGCAAACGGAAACATCTGGCAAGATTGTACAAGTACATTCTGTACATCTTGCAATCTACGTAAACAAATCACATTTTCTTTTCATATTGGTGTCCTCATACAGACATGCCCATCTCTTGACTGACAAACATAAACTTACGAAAAATTGCACATTCAAGTTCTAGTGGTAAAAGGATACAACTATGTACAATAAAACATTTGCAAGCATTCAGGTTAATAGAAACAAAGGATGATTTTCATCACTTGAAAATAGGTATGCTAATTATAAAAAGCAATCTTTCTCTTCAACATTATATTTCTCAGAAAAGTATACAAATCCACTGATAAATCTGCAACCTCTGAACACCATACACTCATTACAAATAATTAAGCACAGTCTTACGCCTCAAAGCATTTATACATTTTAAACAATGACAGTAAAATAATTTAAAGCATTCTCAAGTAGATGTCACAATACATTTAAGGCTGCTGAAAAAAAAATGCAATATATTAATATTAGAGATTAGAAATCCTCCAACAACACTAGTGACAATACAACCAAATATAAGTAGACACATTTCTCTCAAATTATATGTACTTTCTAAACATTATCTTGGCAATGTCACTCTGATGTCGGTTTACTTTACTTAACACACACTCAAAACAAAACAACTTACTTATAACTTATCATGGAAACATACAACCTCCGAGGAGAATCGCGTTTTACTGTGGAGAACTGGTCTTTCAAATTTTAACAAAATCACTGACTAAATAATAGATTAAATTATAGGCCGAGAAAACAAACAAGAGAGAATCTGTCAGGCTGACTTGGCGGTAACAAACACAATATATTTGTTAGGAAAATAAACAGAAAAGGAAAGTCTCCTCACACACTACACTAAACTAAAACTTTTAAACAGACCCTAGTGTGCTCGTTGTTTTACCCTTTCGCTGCTAAATCCACCGACCGACGAAAAGCAAGAAGAGTGCCATGTTTGCTAATTGCCAACTTTAATATTTCAGTTACAATTAACATGACAACCCCTTCTTTTCAACTGTACAATGAACAAAAAGAATTCTGAAATATTTTTTTAAAATTAAGTTCTTCTCACTGTTTCTTAAAAAAACAACAACAACAAAACCAAACATTTTTCTTTGCTACGATTCAGCTACACATAGCTAGCAGCGAAAGGGTTAATATACCAATGACAAGCTTTTTCATGAGCTGGTAGACTTCATTTCCGATCAGAGGACTGGACAGGATCTAATTCTAATTTTTAGGCATGGATTTGGATTCCCAACGTTGAACCCAGGACATCTAGACTTTGCCTGCAGTGTATGGACAAAGAGTCAGCTCACTGGCTTATGCAGACACGCCAACCCCATTTAAGGCTTGGAGTAACCACGAGCTGAACTCACAGTAAAATGAAGACCCAAAAGAGCAATTTTACAGCATGCAAGGATAATGCCAGAAAATGAAGAACGCAACAGCAATGAAAATTAAAAGCATATATATCATCACCGTAATTGCCCGTAAACTGTCATTTCTTACGGCGAACCCGTAAAGTTGGCATGTCTATTTATGTCACTGCTCATAATTCCATAGAATAAGTACTGAAAGTAAAAAATGATTGGGGCAAGGGGTTGCTTGAAACAAGTGACCCAATTCTCTGAGCCTTGGGTGCCAGATTTGAAGAATTATGATTTAGATCACGCATTCCAAGATGACTTGCTAATACTCTTACACTTGGTTAAACGATATCAGACAAGCTACAGTATAAATGATATCAAAAGAAGTTTCTTTCTTTGTCACATTTTTCTTCTTATTCTTATCTTGGTTTAAACTCACAGAATGCTTGTACACTCCATGGACTTCTTCAGCTATTTACATGGAGAACATGAGTCATATTAAGAAATGATGGTTTCACATGTGTTTGACAACAAGCAGGTTTCAAGGGAGAACAAAAATTAAGGCAGGACCTTAGCAACAGTAAGAGGAAAACAAACAAGCAAAAAACCAAACTAAAAAAACACCTAGAGTTAAATAGATGTTGACAATTTGTATTCACATGACCAAATTATTTAAACACAAGGACACAATAAATGCATGTAATTCATACATTTCCCTGTTACTGACCCTTTCTGTAGCTTGGAGGCACACAATTCACATCCAATTGCATTGATAGGTTATGTAATTTTACGTAGATAGATAACAATTTACATCAAATTGATGATACATAATTTAGATCTATGTGGATCTTTCTGCTCTTGGTGCAATTTGTTTTGTTTTTTTAAAGTGGTTTTGAGGTTCTTAGACGTACTTGGCCCATGGTAATACATTGCTTAAAGGAGACAAAAACAGTTTGAACACAGGAATACTTGCAAGGGAATTCTTCCACTCATTCACGTTGGACCTCTTCCCAAGCCTGTAACATCTTTAATAAATATTTTTTTAAAAATGGTATACATTTCTAGCAAGTGCGCATTGCTTATAGAGTGTAATTTTTTTGCTCTGGTTTGGGCAGCACACAATAGAATCTATCTGGTTTTTTTAATCAATTAAAATTCTTTTTTAAAAAGTGGTTTTGAGTTATTTTATAAAAGTTTTCTTTGAAACAATAAATTAATTTGTCAAAAAATTGTTGATGTTTCAAAGACTGTAGATCTAAACATAGGTTGTCTGAAAGCAGTGAGAATTGCATGTGTACACAAAAATTACATTATTTGGAGTTTACATCTTTACATGTAGAAACAAATCTAAATCAAGTACATAGTATGTTTATATAAATGAATCCCCAATGTTTAATCGGTTAAAGAAATATCAGTAAGTACATGAACATCTGTCATCAATAATGCATCTGCGAACATAGGATTTTTCATACAATTTGAACTTCAAAACAATGGCACAAAACAGGTACAACACACATCTCATTCCATTCAAATCATTACTGATGTTTTACAATAATATGTTTGATTAAATGTGACCTATTTCTCCTAATTAGAACAAGGCATGGGTCTTTTGAGCTACAGGCCTTTATAAAAATGGACCAAAATGTCGAGTTTTTGATTGTAAAACTTCAACAACTTATCTTGAAGTAAGCTGTATTGTTTATTTTTATAATTCTCTTACTACAACTTTTGCACACCCATCCTCATGACTTAATATGTAATTTCAAGACCTCAATTGCCATGTTCTCAAACTGAAGTTCTCCATGATAATGTTTCCAATTTGATTACCAGTTCATTTTATATAATACTAAAGCACAAATCCAGACCTTTCAAACGATACTTATAATTCAAAACTGTCAAAAATGCACTCACAGGCTGATTGGACAAGTGTAAATAAAAAATCCAACTCTGAAATTATGTGTCCGTATAGCTATGGCATCAAACAGCGGCTGGAAAGGCTCTAATAAAAATTCAATAAAAATAGCACAAAGAAAGTTACAGGAGATTTGTTAAAAATTTCAGTTCAACCACATCGCTATTCATCTTAACTGCCACACTGGTAAGACTTGTGCGAATACTACAGGATCTATTATTACTACCGTCAGTATTTTGACAACAGTCCAATCATCTAAACAACATTGGCTTACTGTCCTTAGTGACATACTGACTCACGCTTATAAGATTTCTCAATGCAATGAAGCCATGCAAAGTATAATTATAATAAGCAAATGAATATTATGGTGTTCATTATACAATTCTGCAAACAACTTGAACTTGGTAACTTTTCTGAGTTATGTACTTCAGTTTTCTTTGGTTATGTTATATTTCAGGAAGAATTAGCTTCCAAGAATGAGTCTTTCATTACAAATAGACTGTGCATTGCCTATCTACATTCATCCAATTTGTTACATTTCAACCACAAAGGCAGAAAGCCTGATGCCAAAATATGAACCACGCTTTACTGATTTGAAACTATACTTACAAGTATAAGCAAAATAATATACTTTCATCTTCTTGTAAAATTTGATTGCGACAGTAATGAATGAAAAACATGTTTTACTCTTGAAGATGACCCTGATTGAAGTAATTGTAATGATTGTCTCATTTTCACGAAGTAAAAATTGAATATTTGATATATGAAACATACTTGAATATCATTCTGTATCTCCTAGTTTCAACAAGCACATTTCTTCTTTTTTTTTTTT
This sequence comes from Bullina lineata, assembly GCA_039654405.1. NCBI lineage: Eukaryota > Metazoa > Mollusca > Gastropoda > Bullinidae > Bullina > Bullina lineata. The sequence goes on from JBDFRD010299513.1 coordinate 5,603, forward strand.
TTAAATCATCTCTCATCTCCTTGCAAATATATGTGGCTTGCATCACAGACTCAAACATCCATCCCCTTGTTTCAACACAAGACACTTCTATATAACATGAGCAAGCGAGCAAGCCAGGAGAGGGGTGAAGGGGGTGCAGGAGAAGGAAGGGCAGGCAATCCTGGCAGTGATGGTGATAGAATGAAGAGCAGGCGTCACTGGTGAAGGAAGGGGAGAGCGCTCTAGCGGTAGGTGGTCTGGTTTAATGTTTGGTGTGGGTGTAGTATAGCAGTCCCCCTTTGTGGACTTGGCAAGCCTCAGTCTATATCTTCTGCCTCTATGAGAGCTAGAGAAGGGAGACAATAATGTTTAAAGGATTATTACAGTAATACAACTTCATGCTTGAAAATCAGAGGCCTTTTGTATACACTGCAAACAAATTTACACCCTAAAGCTCCCTCCCACCACCCTGCAGAATGCATATTTACTACAATAATTTCAGGAAGCAATTTGACCCTTCATTTATTAGAAAAGATCACAAAATGTAAATTTTTCTTGCAATATTTCCTACAACGTGGGTGAAATTGGAAAAACACATGGACAATATTCTACCAGTTTGTGACATAATCATGTAGCTGCCTTTTTAAACAGTGAAAAGACGCACCATTTTGTCAGTGGCTGCAGTATTATTGTTACTAAAAGAAGTCATATAATCTGATTATATCTTTTTAATTCAGGGCTCGGATTAAGACAGATCACATCGTATGAAAATTTGGCCATTTTCTGCATTTAGGAAAACAAGATTATCAAAATCGTTATATTGTAATGAACCATGGCTTAAAAAAAAACAAACAAGGTTCAATTTACTATTCTGGAGATCAGTGGTATGTCTAAATGAAAAACTTACAAACATAAAACGTTTCAATGAGCCAAATATACAGGAATCAAAACTGTCAGTCTTTATTTATTCGGATTCAAAGACAAATTTGTTCCAGTTGAAAGTCTATAACTGTTTTAAAATATTCAGTTTGAGTATGACTAAGTTTAGTTCAAATTGCAAGTCATGACAAAGAAAAAAATATCTTATGCATTCATGCTCAGTGCACTTATGAAGGTGTAAGAAAAAAAAAAAGGTAAACAATAGAGTGTAGTTTTTAATGTACAGTAAAGCAAATGAACTTTCCCACACTTTTTATGTTTAGATTTGAAAGTACCGTATAAAAAATCCTCTGCCTCTAAACATACAAATTAATGAGCAACATAATAATACTTACAGAAAGTGTGATTTTCTTTAAAAGGAAAACAACAAAAGAGAAAAAGGAAGAGAAATAAAGGGAAAGAGAAACCCAGGAATGGGGAAAAAAGGCATAATTTTGGTACTAATTCTTATTAATGATACTGAGCCAGGTAAACAACATTGTGACTTATGAATGCAATAGATCCATCCTGTTCATGCAAAAACTGGAAGAAGACAACAGTGAATCAACAAAAAGATATAAAAATTAAAAACAAAGCAAAGGAAAGGCAGACAGACAAGAGGCGAAACTTTTTGGGGCATTGAAAAGGCAATGTTTTGTGTGCCTTGCAACTTCACGTGGAAAATACACTTGAATTTTCATAATTTAAAAACTATTTATCTTTTCTTTTCTACATACTTCTTTGGTCAACACTTCTTCAAAGCTTTGTTCAACATTTCGCTGCTTTATCCATCTTTTATGCTCTCTTTAAAATTACAGTGAATTCATCAACTGTATTGGTTATATATGTGTACAGAGTTGCCTTTTTTTGAGAAGCTTACAATGCACACAAATAAACCAGTACGAGAACAAAACAAGAAAACCTATCAGCAGTGGAATCACATCCAACCATGAATTTGGTATTGTCTATGTACGGCATTTATTTGCATGCATGTGCACATTTCTTTACTGCACATCTGATATGTTTTGTTTTGTTTTTAACATATTCTAGCCACAGAACATTAGTGTTGTAAAACTGATGTCTCTTGTCTTAACACACTCACTGCCAGTGCCAGCTGACGTCAACTTTGAGAGACTGTTCACTGACAACTGGGACATCTATGGGTCCTTTACTCTCTTTTTTTTGCATACATACTTTCCTTGGCTCTGATACTTTCAGAACATAAACTAGATATATAACCAGCCTGGTTTGGGGATTTTTGAATTCAATTCTGTTATGATACACAGTTGGATCATAAATCTGTTTTTAAATGTGCGTTGCATATGCTTAGGAAATGTTAGTCTGAAGAAAAGTAATATGTGGAGTCAGAAGCTGACTTATAATCTCTAAATATTTCCAAGATTGTGTATAAAATCTGTCTAGTGGTATTGAAATATAATTCTTTCGTGTTCCTTTTTTAAAATGTTGCAGATTTATTATTTTATGTACTATGATTTTTTAAAAAAGGTACCAAAATGGCTGACAGTTCTCAGAAAACGTCTCAGATCCTCTGGCAGAGAGTGTATTAAAATAAAAACAATCAAGTGATGATATTAGCAGCCTGCAATATGTTCAAAGTGAATTTATTGTTACAATGCAATGTTTGCAAGATTGAGCTTTTAAAACAAAATTGTGAATGTCAGTTGTTGGTGATTTTGTCTCTCCTCTTCTTTATGACCTGTGTATTCCAAGTAACCAGCATGACAGCCTGCATACTTCTCAAATATCCACACCATTTTTTCATTTCTTCTTGCCATTGCTGCAAATAAATCCCCTTCAAGATTTCTTAACATTTCTTTTCCTCATTATTTTGTGAGCTACAATTATCACTGTTTATTGTAAAGACAATGAAAAGAAAACTCAACAAACTGATTTTTTTTATATTTGAGTGCATGCACTATATTTATTTATTTATGTACATAAGAGTATCTGAAACTAACATAGCTGTGATGGATATCATCACGTGTAACTGTCGCCTACATAGATGCAGTACTGTCTGAGGTAAAGCACTCAATAAAGAAACAACACAACTAGCATCATTACATACAGAAGAGTTACAACATATAAATATACATAATATACTGATTACTTAAAAATTAAATCTGCTTTGACAAAAAAAAAAATTCCTTTACAGAGGTACAAAAGCAGAATATCGTTTGAGTGTGCTCCTTTTTTCACAGATCATTCAACCACAAAACGATAAATTTTGTTTTTCAAACTACTCTTGTAGAAACTTTTATAACAGCATGTACTAACTTTTCTACGTAATAAGTCATTTGCTCATTAAAATATTTACGGGATGTATACAATTAAATAACAAGCAAATGTTATCAACATGACATAAATCTTCTGTACAATAAGCAATGAAACAATGATGATGTGTTGAATTTTGCTTCAAAACGATATCAGCAAGGCAAGAACATTGACAACCAACAGGAGTGTGAACAACACAAATGTACCACCAAAACATCCATCAAGTGACATATTACTGTAACAGTCTACTTGTTTCATTTTCCCAGTCAAGTCATCACTAACCATCTCTCTTCTCTCAACTATTTAACGTCTTTCTACAAATACGCTTTTGAATATCATAACTGTAAGTCACGATCCTGCATTTGAAAACTCTCCCATTCTGAAGCAATAACTAACACTTCATTCATATTATAGCTGCCTAAGAAAGGGAATAAAAAATATTTGAGCTGAGCACTCTCCTCTTTCAAAAAAAAAAAAAAAGTATGTATATTACAATTACCAGTTAACTACACATTATACATAAATGCAACATTTCTCCATGTGGTAAATATTAACTCTTAGTTCTCAGCTCTGATTACATTTTGAACTTATATTATTTTCTGAAGTTAGAAAACCTTATGATTGTAACCTAAAGAAACAGCGACAGTCTTATTGCATACAGGAACTCAAGTTATTAAATAACTATGGGTGGACTGGCCAACAGAATATATCTGCTTCCATGTAATTCAGTGCAAATAAGGAGACAAACTCTTCAGAGAGAGCACTAGGAAATCATTTTTAATCTTATTCTATAGCCAATATTTAAAACTGAATACTTTGTTTCAAAGTCTTTCTAGATTTTTTATATTTGAAGCTAATCTTTATTATCAGCACATTGAGAAATTATATGATTAAATTACAGATGTTCAATATGAAATCAGAGAAGCACTGTATAAACTGAAACATTTTATGATGAGACAGTCATATGCTTTGCAAAAAATGGACAGTTCTAAGAGTTAATACCTTCACTTCACTATAAAACTTTAAAAAATATAAAATATAAGTATCTGTGATATCAAAGATGTAACAAGTGCTCATGTGTTCTTAAAATTCTTCTTGAGGACACAGAGCATGACTTTCTGGTGACGTGAAGAAAAGCGGAAAAAAAACAACAGCAACGATTCATGTGCAGGCAATCTCTAACACTTCTATGCAGACATACAACACAAAGGAAAATAACTTACCTACACATAAAGAAGATACCAAATTTTTTTTTAAAAGAACTGGGAAGAACAAGAACCTGAGAGAGTGAGAGACAGGTGGACCAAAAAAAAAAAAGAAAAAAGACAAGCAATGGTACCAGTGGAGAGCTGTGGAGTAGAGAACAGCCTCACTACATGACATCCACAAAGAACTCACAAGGATTGCCCATGGCCATGCGGAACGACTGCCTGCTGCCGCTCACTTCAGGAGGAACAGACGCCAAGTTGGACATGGGAGGGGCTCCCGGGGCACCAGCAGACGGGGGCCCTACACCCCCTACCCTCCTAGCACTGGCCAGACTAGCGTCAGTGTCACTTCCACTCCCGCCCGACTTGCCACCAGACTTGTCTCGATCCTTCTTGCTACTTCCTGAGGCGCTGCTCCCTGGAAAAGATGTCATAGCAGAAAAAAAAATGTAGAGTAATGGGACACAAAGAATAAGGCAGGGCAGAGGGAAGACATGGATGTTTTTGTTCCCCAGTGCTTGTAATACTGAGCTACGCAAAGTACCATAAAGAAAAGCAAGTGATTTGCAGTCCAAAGTGAACCACCCTATCATACTATTTGCCCAATTCCATATAGTGCATTGTCCTGACAACTCCATTTATTGCAACAGAACAATAATTGTAATCAATGAGGACAGGTGTTGTTGAACATGTGAAGGCTCTAAAAAGATAAGATTTTTGAGAGTCTTTATTTTTAACCCATCAACCTTTTATGCACTTGTTAGTTAAAGATTTAAAAAGGCCAAAATTCAGCCATATATTCTCGATGTTTAAACTAGTTTTCCTTGACTGCCTCTTACATGTTCCAAACAGGTATGGGCCATAGTTTCATGTTTCTACAGAACACCAGCATTTCTTATGTGTAATTACCGAGAAATAGGTTTGAAACAAACCTAATCAAAAACTTTAAAATAAGAATCTATATATTTCATGTGCAAATGAGAAAAAAATGAACAGCAGCAAAAAGAAAATGGGTAAAATAGAATTCTAAACTCAATCTCGACACACTGGCACACTTGTGGTATAAGCACAACACCCACAAATTTGTAGTGCTGACAAAATTCACTTCAGCTTGGCTTGCCAAATTTTAAAAAATATGTTGCAATTTTTCAAACCATTAGAATTTGCATAAATCCAACAAACACAGAACATGAACCTATCATCTATGTGAACGTGAATCTTTTCCTATAAAGGTAATGAGTTTCTCAACAACTGAGTGAGAGAGTCTCTCATCGACAGAGCTGGGAAATCTTTCATCAACAGAAACCATGGATCTATCAAGCAGGATTATGGATTTTGTAATCTCTTGGTCTTTTTCATTTCTTATTTTTTGCCTTATAGTATAGATGAAAATACATTTATATATCCTTTCTCATTTAACAATCAGTTTCTTACAAGTAACATGGATAAACACGCATTTGGGTAACTAAGAAAGCTGCACCATAACAGTATCTGACATAAGATTTAGAACAGAAGTAAAATTGCTACCGCTTTACATCTGCACTTCACAGTTGAGAAGTAAATCTCCAGTGTTGAACAAATTAATGAATATTCGCCCTTTTTGTAACTTGCAATTACACTCATTTAAACTTCATAAGATATCAAACTTTCCAACTCTTTAATAAATGTATGACACTCCCAAAATCCTTAGTCATTTTCAACTTTTCTTTCATCTTTGTTACAAACTTTACCTTTCTCAAATAAACAGTTGTACAAAGTGACTGAAAAGGATACAGCCATCTATTCTAGCAATTTGTTTTCACTTTTCATAAACATTCACTTTACCAACAGATCTTAATCACTGCTTGCCTTTCAACTAATATTAAAACAAGACAAAACATTTGTGCTATCTTTATTAGCTGCATTCAAAAACTCTCTTGTGGAGAATAACAACACTGAAGAAATTTTCCCACCCAAACTGCGGATACGAAACCACGACAACTAAAAATTGTACAATAATCCCTACCCCTTCTTTTTATTTCTTACCACAAAGAGATAAATCAATTAATAATAATTCTTTAATGAATGTTCATCATTTTTGCCTACTTTACATTCCCAATCAGAGTAAAAACGATGAAGGCTCCAATTGTTCAAAAAAGAGAATCAAAACTGTGTGTAGAAAGTCACATCTGCCTTGTAAAAATTGAAACGTGAGACACAAAACAGAGCTATAAGAAGCAAATCCTTTTTCCCCTAACTGAAAGGAGGTTGGAAGGACTAGTAGCAGTAAATACAGCTTCTATAGTGACTACACTGTACAGTTATACTGTCAGACAAGTGAGTAGTTACTGGGTAATCAGTGGATAACATGAGTAGTGTGTACAAGGATAGGTGCTACACAGGGAGCATGGAGGGAAAAGAGGACCATAATATGTTACTGAACTATACTAATTAGTAGTACTGAATACCACACACATACATCGCATAAATTAAAACATTTTTCAACTCAACACAACAGTAAAATAAGAGGATTTACACTCCAACATTGACTACTGACAGACACAAACTGTCTTGGAATCACATAAAAGGTAAAAACAACAGCAAAACTGCAGTCACAGGATGTGTACACAAAGCACACTTAAGAAGAAAACAAATTAAGGCCAAGATCCACACAAAGCAAATAAAAAAAACCAAGCCATGATTAATGATGTACTTCAAAAATGTTTATGAATTCCAGCTGAAGAATAATATTTTGCTGTTTTGAATTTAGAAATTATATCTTCTGTACAACATGTACAGGTCAGAGCCCAGGACTTATCAGCTGGTTAGATTAAGGTGCTGTGTTACCTGAACATATCAAGTAGTTAAACATTTTCTGTTTTAACTGAACTTTTACCTTGTTCACACAATTTTGACCCCATTTAATTATTCCAATAAAGCAAATAACTTAATAATTAATCTGTGAACAATAATTTTTTTCTCTCACTATTGCTCAAGAAAGTAATCCTGAATTCATTATCTTTTTATTTTCAAACCCAATACATAAATATTGTTGCTGTCCACTAAAAAGACATTTCATAAAATTGTTTCAAGCGGGTACAGCAAGTGGCTGTGATAATGGTTTGCACTTTGTATTGTCCGAGTATATTATAATTAACTTACAACTAATTTCTTTTGTTCTTTGACAATATTGGTATGCTCATTTTTTCCCATCAGTTTCAGTGTATAGTTTAGAAGCTATTTTTTCAGGGCTTGATATTGCCAATCATGGCACACCACTATGACTGAAAATAACAGTTACTGTACTTACTATATTTCTGGGTTCAGATTTTCATTCAAGTATTTCACACAAGCAGCCACAAACACAACGTTAATTACATAGCACGCAATTTAAAACTATAAAAACAAGTGTGGAAGAAAATAAGAGTTAAAACATCAAGCAAATTAAAAGAAAATTAAATGAAAGTTCTACAATATTTGTTCTCTCTCGTCTTAATACCAAACACATAAAACATACAACACCAACCTAAACTACTATTTGAATTCCTCATGCATGCGGGATGGTGGGAGAGACTGTAAGCAGGGCCGCCGCCGATGGGCATGAAGGAAATATCTCCTCCAATCCCATCCACCCCCACCCCTGCCCCAGCAACTGCTTGCCCATGCTGTAGGTGCTGTAGGTGCTGTTGCTGCTGCTGAGCATTTTGTTTGTCTTTGTTCTCCCACAGTCTCTTCAGCTGATTATAAGTACTAGCTAGACATGCACAGTCTTTCCCAACAACTGAAAAAAGTCAGAGGGTTTGGGGGGAACATCCAAAGGGAGGGGGAACAGAAGTGCAATGGGTCAACATAAAGATGCAAAAACTCAAGGATGAACTGAAGAGGATGGAGCAATAAGTAAAAATGAAAATGAAGCCAATCTGTTCCCAATTTCATGCTGTCTTGCACAGGCGTGAGGGCAATAGTTTAATGCGAACGTTTTCAGGACTAACAACATTCAACACATCATGGCCACTTAAAAGAAAGGAAAGTGAGAAGGACTACCGCACAACAAGAAGTGACATGTGTCAGTTTCCACTAGTTTCCATTTTCCTTTGTATTATTTTAAGGAATGTGTTTTAGTCTCAATGCCGTTTCAACAAATGAATTGATTTTAGTTGAACTGGTATAAAGGTTTGTACTGAATTCCATGAACCAATAAATTTAGTGGATACTGACACAAAAAAACCAATTCAAATAAATAACGAGGCACACTGATGTAATAAAAGTCATTTAGTGTCGAGGAAGTAAACGGCTTCTACGGAAATATAAAAAGACAACTTTCCAAGACTGCAAAGCAACAACACATAGCAAAGTAAATAAATAAATTTTAAAAAAAAAAAGAAAGAAAAAAGACGTTCAAAACAGAGAAACATTGAAATGAAATGCTTTCACACTTTTTTTTAAAGTCTCAGTGACATGGCCTAGGGGAGCCAGTTAAAGCAGAACATTGAACAAGACCCAAACTGTGATTTAGAAGACTACAATTTTTAAAGCATATATTGTACTTCACAGTTCCTACTTGAAAAAAAACCCAACCATATTCGTTGCCCTGAGTAGTAACAGAAAAAGAAATCAAACGATTGCCTGCCCACATAAGTCATAAAATATACCAATATTTGCATGCAGAAAAAAGCTGAAGATGAAACATGCAATCAAGACTGTTACTGACAACATCCAAACACACAAATATATATTATACATATATACAAATATATACTTGTATTTGTATATAATATAAACACTAGATGTCATTTTAACTGGTCGACTAAGTGGTATTGTTGCACCAAAACCTTCTTCACTGAGTAGCTGCTTGAACCTAATTTTGAGAATTCCTAGGACCATTTTTTACCATCAGTTCTCCAAATGAAAAACATGGATGATTGCATTAAAGTTTAATTTATCAAAATATGAATGGTAAATGGTCTTCCCAAAGTAATGACAAAAATTCAAGGTCTTCTTATATGCATGAGACAATGTGCCATTTGCTGTGATTCGATTCCTAAAACTTCAATAATAGTTGTCATCTCAAAAAATACAAAAGATAAAGGAAAGTGTATTTTGAATACCTCATCCAACTTCAAAAAATCACTCGAAAGAGTAAAGTACAATTCACTCTATGGCAATGATATCAAATTAAAGAATTTTTTTTATGTAAAGACTAATGTTTTAAGACCACACAAATATTCCACTAACTGTAAACTTTTTCAACCACAACCAGTAGAAGTGTGTGCAGTCCAGTACCGTTATAAGCAAGAAAAAGCTTCTGAACAGGGAATACCACATAAATGAAAGAGCACAGAGAAGGTTAGAATGAAGCCACAAACACTAGCTACTGTGAGTTGGGAAGGTAACTAAATGAGGTACAGTTCTATAGGTATGACTGAAGAGTAACCTCTGCCACCAGTTCCACAGTAAAGCATCACTGGTTTTCCTTCATCAAACAATATTACTTCATGGTATCACTTAGTGTATTGGAGACTATTCTCAATAAGTTCAGAACTGTCATGGTGTAAAATAAAAAAGTAGAACATCTCTGGTTTGAAACGCACGAAGGTCACAATAAAATTTCACTAAAATTATAAAACAGAAATGTCAAATGAAATACCACTTTAAACCCTTGTAATGGCAGACTTGATTTTTATCTTTCACTGACATATTCGCTTCGAATAGAAAAAAAAACTATAAGAAGGCAATACATGTCTTTGAAACAATGACCTCTAATAAATAAAATAAACTTGACCCCAAAAATATAAAAACCAAACAACAAAAAATAGCATGGTGCTCCAATGAGTAACCCAGAAATTCATAGTGATATAACTGTAGCAACCTTCACCCAGCACTCCTGCACTTACCTGAAGCACTGTGCACACTCCCTGCACTGCCTCCACCACCACCTGCACCACCTGGGCCAGTGGCTGAGACATTAGCGCCTGGGAGTCCTGGGGGAGGGGGCATGCCAGGAGGGACATCCACAAAACTGCCCACAAAACTAGCGTTGTCCCCGCTAGTGAGTGCGTAAGTGGGTATGTAGTGGAGATTCTGTGGAGATGATTATCAAGTAAAGGTAAGGACATTAATTTGCAGTACGAGTTTGCAGGAGTAAAAGCGTTGTAGTTTACCAATACACTGTTGTGTTACATAGTTGAGGCTAGGATACCAGTGGCAATAGGATCCAGTGACTTCATAACTTTTCTTTTTGTCCTAAAGTATGACAGTATCAACGACAAAAACAAGTTCCTCCCAATATATCAGCAAACAGTAATATCACTTGTTTTGAGAGCAAAGTAAAATGTATTTTATCATCTGTGAACTACTGTATTAATATCAAACCAATGCTATTAATATTGATACTTATGAAAGAAGTATTTCTTTCACATATTAAATTTGTACAAGCGATGAGACATTCCTGTCTCATCCCTGTCTCATCATGAACTCTCTTTTTTCCCCCATTGGTATAATAAATACTTATTTCAAAATTTTTGAATACCCAAATATACATTCAGCTAATTGTTTCAATATCTTTCCTTATTGCAGCATAAACTACCAGATAAGAGACATAAAATCATAAGCATATACAGCAAAGCTTCAGTGCAGTACCTGTGGCAAGTAAGAGGTGGATGTGTAAGGAAACTGGTTGGGGCCGCCCACCCACGAGGGTGGAGGAAGAGGAGCCAAGGTGTCACGATCAGCTTCAGACACGGAGTCAACGTCCTCTAAGTTCAAGGAGGTCAAATCTAAGGGGGAGGGCGAGTATGACAGAGGAAGGAAGGAGGGTTTCACTATTATCTCACAAAAAAACATGAAAAAGTTATAAAATTGTTTAACTGTGTTGGAAAATTCTTAAAAAGAGCATCCATAATTATTTTCAGACAAAGGCTTAAGCAGGCTGCCAAGCAAAGTGAAGAATACAAGCGTGATTTATGACAATCTGGATAACTATGAAATAGGCAAGTTTTACTGTGATTATTTTTTTCATGTGCTTTACTGTAATTTCTGTCTCCCTTGTTTTAAATAATACATTTTCACTTGGACCTTAATTTTGAATATCCATGATGTTCAGATTAAACAAAATGATTAAAAAAAAGAATATCCTTGTATCGATTGAACGTTGAAGGATTCAGAGCATTTTACGTTCATGAATAAACCTGAGGCTAAGATCTTTAGTGTATTACACATTTCTTTTCGGAAGTTTTTTTTTAAGGAAAAGAAATGTGCTAGAACATGTACCATAGAAAACAAATATTATGTTATTGAAAAGTACTGCTTACCTGGGTATATTGGAGGACCTAAATCAAATAAAGAGAGAAAAAAAATACATAACATAATGTATGAAGGCAAGGAAAAGATTTTTTAACACTGGGGTGATACTCTGCTCTCATAATAATACTGACTTTTTTCTTTCAACACATTTTTTAAATACTTAATGAAAATTCAGAAGCAAAAATATATTTCAAACCTCAGTGTGTGAATGATGATATTCATCAATGATTATATTTGATCTCTTCATTTATTCATGTCATCAGAATAACTCATAACACATCTTACAAAGAATAAAATAAAAGCAGATGTTTTATTTTAACTCGACTCAAGCATTAGAAAGTAATGTGATGAGAATGATCCTTAAATTATATTCTTGTTATTACTGTATAAAGCAATTTTCATCACAGAATATGGAATGGTACCCATGCTTGAAGAAAAATTGTCAATAAGGCTAAAACTAACAATGAGACGCTCAAATGAGGTAAAATTGAGTATCATCTCACCTCCATAGTAATCTCCAAATACATAGTAGCACTGTTCAGAAAAAGTAAGTTTGTTAACTGTGTGGCGAATGTAGCCTGCCTTCAGTAGATGACATGCGTACTTGCGGGCATCCCGCCGGTCAGCAAAGCCTTCTACATGTGTGAATAGCCAGTCTACTAAATCAGCACCTGCAAAGGAATGAAAATAAGAAAATAAGTAGAATAAGAATAGAAGAAAATACTAATTTAACTCTCCCTTAAAAGGGGAATTTGAAGACAGTAATGTCTAACGTTGATTTGTCTTTGTGTATTTTTACGGGATAGATTCATTTGGTTGTATTTGCTCCTTTGCATGTTTCCTACTTAGCCTTTTGTACCATTTCCATGATGTCCCCAACTTTTCCAGTAGCTACATTTCTATTTTGTGGATACTTTGTATTGTCGCCACAGAGTGAGAGGTTAGAATTTTGAAATTGAGAAATTTAGCCTGGACAGCGGCACTTGCCTATTCTTGTACGATTTTAGAATGTCTATGGGTCTTTCATGTGAGTAAGGTACGCACAATATCTCCGATTTTAAAACATTTTCATTAGAGCCCGGCGCCGACTTCTCACTACCCAGTTGAAGAAGTCAAGGGTGAATAAAGATCAAATAGTTCTTAGTAAAAATTCACCTGCCGCTAGTGGGAATGGAACTGGGACCCATGTGAATCACATTCTATTTCCCAAAGAGACTGAAACAACAGCATTTACCTATAAAAGCATTGGCTATTGTAATTTTAAGCCACATTCGGTCCCTGATCTCCAGTCCAGAGTCAGGTTGAGCCATAGCCTTCACGACAGTAGCCATCTCCGTACTTATGGTGAGGTTCATATCGTCAAAACCTGTCCAATAAATCATAAACATACATTTAGTCCAGTGAACATGAATGTTCCTACACAATAATTCCATTCAATTTTGAGAGCTGTTATCTAATAATTTCTTAAGGTAAGAGTTGCCACTTTATGTCTTTACAGATAAAGATGGTAAAAAAAAGAGAAATCCATGCTCATAGCTACTCTAAAAACTAAGCCTTACAACAATGACTTTATAAACGTTCAGTAAATCTTATGAAATTATGTACCTAAGACAAATGCTTTCGCCTCCTGCTATGAAAAAATGTGAAAGAAATGACATAATCAGATCTTATCAGTATGCTTTCCAAATGAACACATTGAGAAGCTAAAACAAAATAATTACAAAACTTAGTACAGTAAAAAAAAAATGTTTTAAAAATGACAAAATCACACACGTTCCGACTCTGGTATGGAGCTTGTGAGGGAGGAGGAGGTGGTGGAGGTCATGTTGCTGATGGAGGGAGCGGAGGGCCCAGACCGGCCCATGTACTGTTCCCGCATGGCTGTTGTGTGGGCCACCCAAGCTGAAGGGTCAATGGGTCGTACTGGCTCTTGACGAGGGACTGTGAAGTAACCCTTGGGGTTGGGATCCCAGCACTTTGCAACGACTAGAACAATTGGACTGGGGAAGGATGTAAAAGAATTATTTTTTGTCTTACTAACAATGACTTGATTTTTCTTTTCCCAAAAAATATTCCAAAGACAGCCAGACAAGAAATCTATCAATTGAAAAATAATACAGCACAAGAAAGTTTTACCTAGGTCAAAGACAGCTACTTACAATATTTAGTGAACAATTAATCCAGGCGTAGAATAAGAAGCAGCACTATGAGATTGTAAAACATGGGCTGAATTCAAATCTAAATGTTTAAAGGGGGGGAGTTCCCTTCCATTTTCAGTAAACATTTAAAATACAACGGATTGCCAAGACTTATGCACATAGTAAAGTGCAATAATAAGTAGTACAATAAAACACAAGAAATAAAATGTATAAGATAAAGTAAGATAAGCTAAAGTTTTTCCACACTGCTCAACTTTATTTTAAGGAGAAAAAAGTCTTTAACACGTACCCAGGTTTCTGTACAGCCTCCCGTAAAGTTTTGACAGCATCATCATTACTCATGTTCTCAAAGCTGACACCGTTCACCTCCAAAATCATGTCCCCAGGTTCAACTCGACCATCTTGTGCAACAGCTCCCCTGCACACAGAAAATGTTTATTACTGAAAAAGCTCAGTACTGCAACAGCATTTTAACAGAAGAAAACAAATTTATACTCACTAAAATAGCCTTAATCTTATAGGGAAGACGTCGTCAGTAATGCAGCTCTAATTTTCAATTGAAAGCTACATGTAATATTTTTATCTAAGTATATAAATCTCTATGTTAAGTAACAAAAAATTAGAAAAGTATACACCATTACTAATCAAAATATGATAGACTAGCATCGTGTCTAGGAGATGATGAAAAAAATTATCAGTTCCACTTCACACTACAGAATCCGGTTAAAGCTCAGGCTTTACGGACCTCATCAGCCTTGAAAGAACTTTACTACTTCCTACTTATAAAAAAGATGGTGCTTCAGTACAACCATAAAAGATTTTTTCATCAGGTTTTCTTTTTTGAAGTAGAATAAGAACAAGATAGTGACAACCATATAAAGTAAAGTATTTTTCATAATTTGTACCACAGTAGTCTCCGCCTAAGAACCCGCTCCTCGGGAGACACAATTATCGTGTTCTTAGCCTCATCGGGCTCTTAGGCGGATTTCAAAGGGAGATAAATCATGTATACCATAATAGCCCTCATTTCTCGCCTCACTAACACATTAGCATAGTGGAGCGTCATCTCTGACCAAATCAATCTGCGATTGGCTTACTTAAATTTTAAAAACCCTTATCAAAACCATACTTATTCCCTACCAGACTATCCCCATCTCCATTACGTAAAACAATGCAAGACACTGGTGGCTCCATTCCATAAAATCTGACTTTAAAACCCATCTCTGATTTGAGCCTGCGCGGAGATGCTACTTCCACTACGCCTACGTAGGTCAAAACAAAGAGTGGTGTAGCATCATGGCTGGGGGGTGGGGTGGGGCGATGGGACAGAGAGAACACCGCTTTGCTTTCCACCATGGCTAGGGCCTAACTCTAGAACAAAGGCAGGGCGATTAACAGTGTTTCTTGCGATTTAGGCGGCAGGTGCTTCCAAAAAAAAAAAAATCAGTCGAGTAAGAAGACCGTTTTCTTATGCGCATTTTTTGTAGAAAACGGGCTCTTATGCGGATGAATTATATAGGGAAATTTCCGTTTTACGAGAATGGTGGGTTCTTAGGCGGATTGGGCTCTTAGGCGGAGACCACTGTACACGTTTCTTGAGATGCTATTTTCTCCTGACATAACTTTTATTGACTTTCCATTTCCTTGTTGCTGAATAAACAGTCAAAAAGAAATGGTTTTACAACCACGAGGAAGTCATAAAAACATTTTAAGGGGAGATGCGGGGAGAGTAAGCCATACGATATGAAGAAATATGAGTACTTTATCGAAATTTCGATTTCACTA
>JBDFRD010299514.1:0-10589 GCA_039654405.1 Bullina lineata
TAAATATGTACATAAGACATAACACAAAAGAAGATAAAGTCGGCAGACAAAATTACACAAGAATAATTTTTTTTATTTATCACACTAAAACAACAAGGAATTGGATAAGATAAGTTTGATATGTCGTACTAAAACAACAACTTGGACAAAATAAACCATGAAACAAATAGCACTCCATGTACATGACCCAAAGAAAAAAAAAAAGAACATTGAACATTTTCTATGCTAAAGGATTGATAATGCACTAAGGATTCACTCAGCTACTGCTGAAAGGAGATAAGTCTCCTAAAACCTAAAATGCCCTGAATTACAATTAAATGCTTCTAATTTAATTGAATTGAATGCCTGAGTTTTTCTTCATAATTTTTAGCCGAAAGCAGAGACAACCTTATCAGTACCAGCCACAATCAGCTTCAGATTAAAAAGAAATATGAGAAGATTTCATTTAAGTGGACATCCCTGAGGCAATTTCTATGACATATTACATTATATTCAAACAAGACAGACCTGTCAAGGTCTGTACATCTTAAGACAAATAAGTAGTAAGTAAAGTTCCTTCAAGGCTAACGAGGCCCATAGAGCCGGAGCTTATCCTGGTTTTGGTAGCGTGAAGCGAAACAGATGATTTTTACTTCATCTCCTAGACAGGACGCTAGTCTGTTGTATTAAGACAAATGGTTAGGTGTAATTGTAAGTTTATGTGGATCTAGAAAAATAGACGTTTCTGATGATAAATTAGAATATAAGGCAGCATAAGTATTCTGGAAGTGGCTAATGGAAACTCAGACAGCATGGCTGACTATGAACTTTTTTTGCTAGATGCCATCAATTTTTTAATGACACTTTTTCTTAATAGTAATCAAAGAAAAAAAATCTAATTGCATTTTCCTAATCTGTGTAACAAAATTAGGAAAAATTGTGTGCATGGAACTCATTCAATAATTAAAAAAAAAACATTTTTATGTAGTTAAAAAAAAACAGCAACATATTACAAAAATTTGAACGAGGATCGCCAGGAAATTATAAATGTAATTGTGACGAAATGCCACGTGGAAAGCTTTGGAGAACAACAGTGATTGAAATCACAATAGTTGGACATAAACAGTTATGTCTGTACTGTGATAGGCCATTAATTCTTTGAACCCTTCCCCCCTCAGCCTTACTTTTACCTGCACCTCAGCTCCTAAGTTAAATTTTCCAAAGTGTACCCAACCTACTTGGTTCCACGACCTACACAGTGCGTCAAGTAAATAGGAACGAAGGCGCTCATGATGCGTAGGTTAGTCCAGGCTGGTCCTGTTAAGCTTCATACTGGATCTGCCTCAGGTAGTGGAGGAACAGGCTGCTAGTCCAAGCACTAATCCTGTGTGAATGGTACTTAAGTCTAATGTAATAACCATTTTGTTCCAACTCCAGCCAAATGTGATCAAATCAAAATATATGTACACGCTATGGCCCTGATATATTTATTTAATTCCAAATATTTCATTTCACTAAATGTGAAATGAGCTTGAATTAAACTCAAATTTAACGGTTCAAATTCAAAAGAGTCAAGCAAATATTTTTAATGATTAAGTATCCTTTTCTTCTTTTTGTTTCGGTAAAAGACTAACGGCAGAAAAAAAGACGACTGCATCTTGGAATGTACCATAATTTATGCTCAGAGCAAATCACTGTGAGACATAAGTGTTGCTTCCAGTTCTAGTTCTATAGATCTAGGAAATGACTAAATGCTTCAGCGTGCATTGTCAAATGTTACAGCACACCTAAGAACTAGCCGGCATAACAAATATTGTAAAATTTAATCTAGCACAGCATCATTATCATCTCAAAGACGTTGGGACTTACTAAACGAATACAAGCAGTTTTACAAGCAACAAATGGCACAGGTAAGAATGGAATGAAAATGCAAACAAACATGATTCCATTCTCATCACACAAAATAAAAGAACCTTACAAATTTTACAAATTTAATTAAAATTAAAATACAAGTTACAAGTGGCACAAGTATTTTAAAGTGCATAATCAATTTACCGCACCTGAAGTCCACAAAGAAAAAGGATTTTAAATACAAGGGTTAATGTAATTTTTTTGTCTGAGTATTTAGAATATCACGTAAATTTAACTGGCATTTTAGATAACCGAATGTCAATCATTTAATTTCAAAATAATACCTGTCTTGGGCGAGTGCTTTACTAGGGAACTGTCAACATAAAGAAAATAAGAAAAAATATTGTATGCAATACATGTATATATCCAACAAATGTAGCGAGCATGTATAAATATTAATAGTATTTTTTTTGTTTATACACACAGACACTGTAACAAAAGTAAAGAAATAATTTCAAAGCAAGGCAGAGGACAAATCCATTTCAGCCAAATGTAAAAATAAAGACACACATGTAAATAGGGGGAAAGACCGGACATTTAAAGGAATCCCTTCATCCATCACAGATAAAATTTTGTGTAAAATAAATGAAAAAAAAAAGTGGTTTGAAATGTTCAAAATACATGCACACACAATGTAATTTAGATTGCAACAGGATTATCGGGACCACTGTGATTTTGACATTCCATCCGAAGTTACACAGCACAGCAAAAATATTAAAGCAGTAATCTTTTCATTGCTTGTGGTTATGGTTTATCCATTTGATTACACTGAACTTTTGGGCCACTTAATCACAGTTAAAAAAAAACAAACAAAAAAACCCACTCTCTATGCACACATGTGAGTATATGCGTAAGTGAGAGAGAGAGAGAGAGACTTTATGATCTTAGCAATGAGGAAATTAAACTTTTCTGTTTTTGTCAATGGCATCAACGACGGCCCTAAAAATAATATGTTGACAGCAATGATGTATTTCTCACAGTCGTCAGGTTTATGGGCACTCATTACACTACGTGCTTTTATATGAGAACATTTTAGCACACATTTTACAGAGGATAAAAACGAGAATCTGGAAAATATTCCGTTGAAATTCACCAAGATAGAAAGGTCTTACTGTACACAACAGTTTGTGGATATGTACACATGTACTTCCAATAACAAAATAAATATGGATACGTATACACGTACTTAAAAAAAAATATGGATACATATACATGTACTTCCAACAACAAAATAAGTATGGAAACGTATGCATGTGCTTCTAAAAAAAATGGATACATATACATATATTTCCAATAACAAAATAAATACGGAAACGTATGCATGTGCTCTTAATAACAAAATATGGATACACATACATGTATTTCCAATAGCAAAATAAATACGGATACATAATACACGTAATTCCAATAACAAAATATTGATTCCCTTTAACAACATTAAATCGTACATCTTGTAAATGAATAACCATTCCTAAATAATGTCTGTGAAAGAAATTTAATAGAATCAAAATAATAGCAACAATGAAGCTTCTAATTTGAAAAAAAAAAAAAGCAACATTACATTGCAACTGTCGTTTAAGTTCGATTCATTGTCACTGTTCAATACTGTGGACAGACAGCAGATTACACTAGGTAAAAAACTGGATTCCCTCACCAACACATAATCATTTCATACAAATCAACACCACCAACACAAGAAAGACTTAAGGTTCCTAAGATTGTCTACAAAGGATTTTAGTGGAGTCACTGTACACTGCATATCCCCCAACAATGTATTACAATTAAGTTTTTTTTTCCTCATGTAATAAAAATCCAATCTTATTGTACACATGGAAACATTTAAAAAAAAAAAAAAAAGCCAATTTGACAGAATTACTTTGAGCATCGTTATTCAACAATATGCAAAAAAGTGGATGAAAGCTGAAGGGAAACTGAAAAATAAAAAGTGAGTGTTGGTTTGTCTTTATGTGTTTTTCGGGATCGCTTCTTTTGATTGTGTTTGCCACTTTGAATTAGCTGTCTTATGTTGTGAAATGAAAACAACAAAAGGGTATAATGCATACATATTCAAACTCATATTATCTTTAGACTGTAATGCTATTTTAGCAACTGTACGGCATTGCTTTGAGGTACATGTATAAACAGGCACGGATTAATTATATGTTATAAAAACCAGAGACTTACTAGAACTAGACATGCACAATACTGCTAAACAATTACAACGGCTCTTCTAGATTCTAAATTACAATGTAAAACCTTTCATGAAAAACTTATGACTTATAAATGTCTGATACTTTTGTTTTTGGTCTCTGAAATGTCAAAAAAAAAAAAAAAAAAAAGAATTGAAATCAGTAGGCCTATATGATGTCATGGGAGGCAGTCTAAAATGATATGTAATAAATTATATTTTATATATATTTATAGACTATCCTAGTAGCCATAGTGCTGCTTTGCCTGGGCAGACTCTCAGAAACAAGGCTTTACCCAGAGGTGCTGTTCCTCTCTTGGTCATTCTATTTTTTATCCAAAGGAAAGACATGGTTAATACATTTGGAACTAGTCTGGTCTGCAGTCTGATATAGAGTGAGGCGATTTTGGGTACACATTTTAGAAATTTAGACAAATTTGCTTGGACTGCGGCACTCTTGTACAATTTTAGACTATCAAGGGATCTTTAATGTGCCTAATGTACTCAAGGGATCTCTGATTTTATAGCTCATCTTCAAGAGACTCTGCATTCAGACTCTGCACTATCCAGTTGTAGCCGGGGGTGAATAAAGATCAACAAGTTCACAGAAAAAAATCCTGCCACCGGCGGGAATCAAACACGGACCCATGTACTCAGAAGTGAACGCCCTAGCGACTGAGCTGTTCTGTGCCCTTATTCGGCTAAAATTAGTGCATACAATATAGAAGTTTGCACAAAACAGATTGCTATGTCAATATTCAACTGTCCATTGACAAGCTCAAACAAAATATAATGACACAGCAAGCTAAACATTAAATATGTCATTTTAAAAAAAATGCATTTTTTATTTTTATAAAAAAAAGAAAACATTTGACAGCTGCAGACTTCCATGCCTTGTTAAATTAAGCACTGGGTTTTTTTAAAGAGAAAAATGTTAAAGTAGAAAAGTATTTCATTTTAAAACAACATGAGCGATACATGTATTGTTTATCTGTTAAAGTCCATTTTGGCACATTGAACAACTTTTCTGAAGCATAACCTTTCACAATATAAGGCTTTGCCAGAAGCTCGCTCCCTAAACGTAAAATTTTTGTCTTCATAGTAATGAACATAATTTGTCAAATAACTAAGTCTTGAAAATGAACATTTCTGAAACACTTTGAAATTCTTGCTATTGCAGTTAGAAGCATCAGCTTGATATCATTAATATAAAGTAAAGTTCCTTCAAGGCCTATGAGGCCCATAGAGCCAGAGGTCATCCCAGTTTCGGTAGCGTGAAGTGGAACAGATGATTTTTACTTCATCTCCCAGACAGGACACTAGTCTGTCGTAGGTTTACTTCCCCAACAGAATATGCTGGTAACCAATTCGCGCCTGAGTAGAGAGAGGAAAAATAGTGTAAAGTGTCTTCCCAAAGGACAAATACATTCACCTCCCGAATTCAAACCCTGGACCCTTAGATTAGGAGTCCAAAGCTCTAACCATTCGGCCACCACGCCACCATCAATAATATAGCCATACATCATTTGCAGGCATAATAATGGAACTCAGGATGTCTCATAGCTGACAAATTATGTAGTGTCCGCATCATCCTAGTTATGAACAAATACTTTTTAGTGAACGATTAGATACAGCAATGTCCCGGTTAAATTTTGTTGACAAAGGTCTTTTCTTTCCTTTTCAAATTATCATGTTTTTCCTGTTTGAAACGCTGAAAAACTTGGATTCATGAATTATTACTCTTATTACTCTTGGAAGATTTTCGTTCATAATTATGACAAACGAGTTTCTAGCACAGTCTCTATTCCAAAGGAGCAGAACACACGCACAAACACACAGCTGATGGTCTGACTTTAGGAGAACAAATATTTTGTTGCGCAGGCTTTACAACACTGAATACAAATGCAAGAAAGCCATCGACAGCAGAGGGTTCTCCCATATTGGGTAAATTTACTCTCTCTTGTTTCTTCAAAACGAAAATCACTGGGTCTTTATTCATGAGAGCTCATATGAACTGATAGAGATCAAACATCTGCTAAATGTCATATACAGAGAGAAGGAACATTTCAGTGCTTACTGTGTACACATATTTATGAAACAATGTTTTGTGGTACAAAAAAAAAGTCATAATTTATGATATACGCTTTGATCATTTTTCAAACTATTCAGTCAATAATTTCAATGACTTGCTCACAAAAGGCTTTAAGCATCCAGTAAATCTGTTTTTAAAACAACAGCATATAAATTATAAATAAAAATACTCGTGATCACCACTAAAATAAGCCTCAAATGTGAGGAGGAAAAACCCAATCCTTTTTTGAATCCTCGAAGTGAAGAGGGACAGTTGGCTTAATTTATCAAACCCCTCCCTCTTTTTACTTCTCTCCCCTACTATTCCCCTCCCCCATCCCCCCAAAAAAGACAAAAGAAAAACCTGGAAATCCCCCCCCCCCCTCTTAAAAAAAAACCCAACCCCAACAACCGAATGATACCACAACCTCAGGCCCCTTTTTTCCTACATTCAGCTGTTCATCATAAGACTTTCCAGTCAAATCCTTGGAGTGGAGGGATGGGAGGTTCCGCCAGCGCCCAGCATCCTTTCTCCTTGTTCTCCACACAGCTGCACAGGCAGCAGTAAGTGAAGTTGGAGAGGATCTTGTGCATCTCCTGGGACCCTCTGGGCTTCTTACCGCAGAGCCGGCGCGTGAATGTGTCCAGACTTGCAGCGTGGGCTACAATGAGAATATCTCCACCTGGAAGGGAGGACAGGTGACGATAAACAACTAACATCAATGACTACGTCAGTGATTCATTATTATTACCAATTATGAAGCATGAATGTGCCTACATGTTTTGATTATGAAAAAGATCTAGAAAATCTGAAAAGATTAAGAAAGATCTTATTGAAGGAATATTTTTAGCCCACGACCATGATGTCAGTAATTAATTATTATGACCAATTATGAAGCATGAATGCGCATTAAATATTTTTTTATTGATGGAAAAAAAAAAGGGGGGGGGGGGGGGGGCAAGGCATAGGAGATAAAGGAAAAGGAGGAATGATTATGAACCTAAATCTAGTCTCATTTGCCTTGACTCCCATTTTGATGTAGGGATCCTGACATTGGCTTATAATCTATCAAAGATGACTGAAAATACCAAAGATGAAGGTGCAATTTCTAATGAAAATAGCAATAGATCACACACTTACACACAAACACACATTCCCACCACGTTCGCACACCCACATACCTACAAAATTAAACTTATAACACATAAATGAGAAATGTGCCACACACTTGAGCATTCCTAATAAATTGCAACAAAGGTGAAGTAGCTTAAGCTAGGAGGGAATACACAGAAAAATTAGCTCGTTTTAGGTCTCTTTTGGCAAACAAGAAATTAAGATACAGCAGAAAAAAGAGAAAGCAAAAAGGAAGATTTCATTCATTCAATGCCTGTGGTCCCTCCTGGGACATAGGACACCAACAAGAGTTCTCCAGGCATCCTGAGATCCCAAGCCAATCCTTCCAGTTGTCTCCAGGTATGGCCCATCTACTTTGTGTCTGTCTCCAGATCCCGACACCAGGCACTTCTCGGCCAGCCTCTTTTCCTTTTGCCCTGAGGGTTTCAGGTGAGGGACTGTCATGTAATGCTGGGTGCAGGTTTTTGGAGGGCATGTCCAATCCATCGCCATCACCTTTGAAGGATTTCTATTTCTGCACGCTGCTGTTTGGTTCAATAAAAAAGAAGATAGAAGCTGAAAATGAAAAGAATGAGTAGTAGTAGCAGCTGTCTTACCTTCCTTCTCATGTCTGCTTATCAAATGCTGCACCAGACGATTGCACCTGTCATAGTAGTCAGACACGGTCTCATCTCGGTTCAGTTCTCGAACGGACACCAGAGACCTATTGTAGACACAAAAAAAGCCCCCCAAAATAGTCAACATTTAAAGTTTGATATCTATGAAAATATTACCTAGACTTTCACAGCATTAATTTTGTTGTAATTTACAAGAAAATGATAGGGTAAAAAAAAACAAAAACAAACAAAAAACACTTTAATCAACTCTTTAAATTATAAAAGGCACAACATATTGCTGTTTGTTTATTAATATAAAAAAAAAAAAAAAAGTTAATACTCGTTTTCCAGATTGATGTTGAATCCATTGTCCTTCATCTGTGTGGGCGTCAGCCAAACTGGCATGGAGTTCTTGTACCATCCCAACCACTCAAAGGCAGAGGGTTCGATGCTAATCTTAGCTTTGTTGTCCATACCTAAAGAACAGAGACACACAAGACAATTAATGGGAAGAGTTTGAGTTGAACAGCATTTTGTAGAAATTAGTGTGTTCAAATAAGAGAGCAAACTGCTGCATTTGCACAATGGATTCAAAGGCAGACAAATTCGGATACCTCAAATTGTAATGAAAATATCCACTAGACGTTACACAGCAATGATCTTAAGAGTAAAACTCATATTGACCTATGTACCAGAATTACCTTCTTTCCAACAGTGTATCAAAGGCTTGGGTTTCAATAGAAAGTCAGTAAAAAACTACAAAATATTTCATGTCAACTGGGGGAATATTGATTCAATTTTTTTCTTTGTCTTTAGTACTCGAGCAAAAGAAGCTAACATACCGTCAAAAACATTCTAAAATAGAAAAACATTGCAGTGTATCAAAGGTTTGAATTTCAATAAAAAAATCAATATCATATTTCATGTCAACTGAAGGAATATTGATTAATTTTTTTCTTTGTCTTAAGTACTGGAGCATAAGAAGCTAACATACCGTCTATAACACTCTGAGCTGTCTGGACGCAGCGCAGAGAAGGGGAGGCATAAACATGTTGAATATTAACGCCAGCTCTCTTGAGGGCCTTGCCTGTCAGACAAAAAAGTGATATACTGTATCGAACTTGCTTCTCTGTTTGGATTCCTAACCAGTGAAGGTTTCATCTATGAATTCATTCACTTGATTTATACCTGTCAATACCCACTCTCCCTCTCCCCTTTCCTACAATAAATAGGGCAGGGACAACCCCATCCACGTTGCCCTCCTCGGGGATGGACCTGCAAGCATCCAGGACCAGAAAACCGATGTTAAACAAAGAAATCGAGTCAAGTGACCCATGTAGCAGCCCCAAAGTTTCTACCGAAGACATGTGTAAAGAAACATGATATTATATAGAACCTCATTTGTCATCATGGTGATATAAATAAAAACCTTCCAAGTACATCCAAGTCTTTCAGCATTTCAAACATGAATAATATGATAACTTAAAAAAAAAAAAAAAGATGCAAGTCAACAAAATTTAATGAGAACATAATTAGATCTACTGTGTCTAATAATTCACTACAAAGTATTTGTTCATAACTATGATGACTCAGACTATAATTTCTCATGTATGCATGTATGAGACATTCTGAGCTCAATCATTATGCCTGCAAATGATGTAGGGCTATATTATATAATCTGTTGCTTCTAACCATGTTAGCAAGAATTTCGAAGTGTTTCTTAAGTATTCACCTTCAAGTCTGAGTTGACAATATTGACAAATTATGTTCATAACTATGACGACAAAAGTATAAATGTTTTGGCCTGCAAGCCTCTGACAAAGCCTCATGACCGTAGACTTACAGGTCTCCATTTTACCTGCAGTTATATTATTAGATTTATAATATAATTTAGTAATTAATATCAAAACATGAGTTAAATTTTGTCCAACCTACCAGTTGTCAAAGCTTGGAAGTGACCTAGTTCTGTGAGGGGGCTGTCCTTTTGGAAGTCGGCAATTTTTTCCCTGGTGGCCATGTACGGCGGCAGGTTGAGATCAAGCTGAGTATAATTCCCTGAGAAAGGAGAAAGTAAAAAACATGAAGCTCAATTAAATTTCTTTTTTTCATTTAATGAAAAGAAAACCCAATATCAAATCAGAATTGTATGTCTACCTCCTTTCTCTCTTTCGTTTTTTAAGTAGGATGTTTCTTACAAGTGTGGCGCGGTGGCCGAATGGTTAGAGTATTGAACTCCTAATCCAAGGGTCCAGGATTCGAATCCGGGAGGTGACCGTATTGTGTTTTTAGGAAAGATGCTTTACACCATTTTTCCTCTCTCCACCAGGTGCAGTTGGGTACCAGCATATTCTGCTGGGGAAGGAAGCCTACGATGATTTGTAAAAAATCATCTGTTCCGCTTCACACTACCGAAACCGGATAATCTCTGGTTCTGTGGGCCTCACTGGCTTTTAAGGAACTTTACTATTTTCTTACTGAATTACAACTTTTGATTTTAAGCTAATGCTCACACTTTAAAAATCTACGGCTTGAGGAAATTATGAGGCAAGAATGCTTAAATTCCACATACTTGCAATGCTCCTATTTACTCTCTTGAAAATAAAAATAACCTCATCTGTAACATAATAGTAGTAAAGTTCCTTCAAGGCCAATGAGGCCCATAGAGCCGGAGCCTATCCCGGTTTCGGTAGCGCGAAGCGGAACAGATGAT
>JBDFRD010299625.1:0-10588 GCA_039654405.1 Bullina lineata
TAGGAATTAATCACGGGGGGAAAAATAAGATTCCGTCTCGGCAGGTTTCCGTCTTAGACAGCATTCCGTCTAGGCAGATGTGACTGTATTTTATAATTTCATTTTACATATTGTATTGGTAAGAAATGCTGACTGAAAATGAACTTTCATAATGCCATGACTTAGAAATACTCAGTAAAAGTTTGATCCTGCTTCAGTTCTTTTTCTGAATGAAGTATTCAAACATTTAGATTTCAAGATTTTCCTTTGTCCATGTAAGGAAAGTATTTTTGTTTTATGCTTATTAGCATAATAAACAACGGCGTTTCCACATCATCTGTTGTTGTAATGGAAAACCTTCACCATATAAATCCCTTTGTGGTTTAATGCAATGATCATCAACAGTCTTTCAACTATCAGTTGGAGGCTAGTCACTTGGAAAGGAATTTCCATCTGTTCATCAAATTAACGTCCAAGACTAGACATTCACTTCGCTGAACCTAATGAGAGTTTTTTTACAGAGCAGATTGAGCACCTGTGTGGACACTTTGCTGTAGTCATATAATGAGAACATCGTCATTGCTCTGCGATAATGGCATAGAGCAGTGGCGAATATGTCTGTCTTCAAAAGATGAATTAGACATTCAGAAGAATCTATGCAGAAGTACAGTCTGCGGGGTGTTTTGGAAATCTAATCTTATGGTCTTAGGGATGTTATGTCATTTTCTCATTATAGATGAGTGGATGAGAAGCACAATTTAAGGTAAATGGAACGGAATTCAACAGATATTGACATCATCCTATACACTGTGTAATATGTATACTGTACAATAATATACATGTCTAGGTGGCAGAATGGTCAAAGTGTTGGACTCCTAATCCAACCGTCCAGGGTTCGAATCTGGGAGATGACCATGTTGTGTCCTTGGGAAAGACACTTTACACCATGTTTCCTCTCTCCAGCCAGGTGCGAATTGAGTACTGGCAGATTCTGCTGGGGAAGCAAACCTACGACAGACTAGCGTCCTGTCTAGGAGATGAAGTAAAAATAATATGTTCCACTTCACGCTACCGAAATCGGAATAAGCTCCGGCTCTATGGGCCTCATAGGCCTTGAAGGAACTTTATTACTTACTACTTACAATACATGTCTACAGTTAACATCAAGACAACAACCTTACATCTAAATTGAAAGACGACTGTATGAGTGTATGAATGAATGGATAAGGAAGACGTAGAGCATTGAATGCAAAGAATGCAAAGTCGTAAAAAATGTGAGGGTAAAGAGGTACATGACGTAATCCAAAATATGAAATTTCAAAATTGTCTTCCACTACTTCCAGTGTAAACATAAAGTTAAAGATAGAGAGAAGAAGGACAACAAAGTAAGCAAAGAACAGGCTAAACAATTTTAAGAATATGAAATGAAAGAGAACGAACAGTGGAAGAGTTATGAGAATTGCAAGAATAAAACGTAAAATGAATCTGGACCTTCCAAAAATAAATAAAGACCCTGCAGAATCGAGGAAAATTTAAGAGGATGCGAAGAATTGCTGTCTTCTTGGCCCTGATGAAGGGACCAAAAAGCTTGGCATCTTCTCAAGGGAACACATGAAAATGAGATTATAATAATAGTGTGTGGAGAGATCTTTCAACTCTTCCCTGCTTTCTCTCCACTGTAAAATTCAGGTCAGGGGAAGCAACTCAACTTGCATGTAGTCTACATGGTTGAGATGGTAATCCTTTTGATGCCACAGCGGTGTCAGTAGATTGAATAAATAATTGTAGAGCAGCATTGTACACGTACAATCATGTCAAGGAAATAGGATTGATAGTATGCTTGTCCATCAAAAATATAGCTTTTTCTCAAGTCTAGTCATAAGTGACTTGGCAGTTTTGCAAGTTGCCCCCTCGCTTATTCATCTCCTCAAACGAACAACGCACGCCAGAGCGTCATTAAATACTGTCACAGAGAAGCACCAAGAGTACTGAATGGCTGCATCCACATCTCTGGGTAAGACGGATTTGTCCTCCCCCCCCCCTTTTTTTTTTAATCCGCGAACCCGAAGGAGACCCAATGCTGCATGGGTAATGCATGTACATGTATTAATATTGGACCTGAACTAACTGGACTAACTGGAATTTTTTTAACATTTAGATCTCCATGGTAAATGTTAGAATTGCAGATAAGCGATATTTAGACTGGAAATAAACTTAACGAACCTCATAAACATGAGAAGGCAAACATTGTTGGGACCTAGGATTTGGAAACTGCCTGCTCTAGCTATGTGAATGACGCTACGTTGTAGCGAAATTTGTTTGTTTGATTTTTTAATGTTACACGAAAGGATTTTTGCTTTAATTTATAGTAGAAGTAGAAGACAGAGCAAAGGGAAAAAAATATGGTGTACCTTTTTCCATCGATGCCATCGTCAAACGACCCTATCACCAAAAAATCCTACATTTCACGTTCAATAGATTTATCTAATTTATCTACCCATCCATATAATTTTACTTGACCGATGAAATGACTCACTCACATAAAACATGCAAGCATTCATCACATGGTTTTATTCTTTGGAACAGTGCTTGGAAACACTAGTCAAGTCGCCTCCCTTTAAAAACTGATTATTTTTTACCATATAGTATGAAAAGAGCAAAATATACAAGTAAAGGCATGTACAATTGTTTTAATTTTCAATACGTTTTCAATTCAAGATTTGAAGTTTCTAAGATAAAATATAGGAGGGTTGAAATAGGTATAAATGAAAGTAAAAGTAAAAGTCATGGTTGTTTTTTAATAGCTCCTCTCACTTTTAGAACTCTCTTTTCATGGAAACAAGGCTTGGGTGTCACAAAATGGAAGTTTCAGGAATGTAACGGTAGTGGTTATTGTCAGCGCACACTCAAGTTCTGTCAGACGAAATAAAAGTGGGCAAAATCAACATATCAAGCTACTGAGTTAAACACTTCTTACCATAAAGGTATTGTATATATGTATTTTTAGTAATAGTTAGATCTAGATACCGATACTTTATAGATCTAGACTAGATTCTATATTTCGTTGATGTCATGCCGCGGCACGGCATTCTAAAATTCTTCTGATTCTTCTGGCATGGGGCGGGGATCTGATTGAAACTCGAAAGATTTTTTTTCCTAAATTTTTATGAAGTCTCAAAAACAAAGAGGGCCTTGATTCTTGAATGAAAATTGGGAAGGATTTCCGTATGCGGTATCCTACCAAATCCTAACCCTAACCCTTTTATATTTACGACGATAAATCTATTTTAACTGGTGAACGAAGTTCAGTTGAATTCTAGCAATGGTAGGCCTACCACGTATGGCAATCCTCCCGAAAAACGTTGAAAGCGTAACTCACAGCACACTATAACACTCATATAGATCTATATAGAATCTAGGCTCTGTTTTTTTTTCAAAAGTTTTAATTCTGTTTGATTATCTACACCCAGGCCCAGGCTGCCGTTATAAGAGTTCTCAAATTAAAATCATTTACAGTTATTCTAGACTGTTCTTTTTATCTTCACTCAATTTCAGTTGATTCAAAATCCATTCATATAATATTATTCGCCTGTAAAATAGTCTGACCTGAACATGAGCTCCGATCTGTGGCACCTATTTGATAGATGATGTAATTTATTTTCACAACCAAAAAAACAATACTGAACCCCCACCCCCCCAAAAAAAAAGACTTAAGTATCGAGGATGCCTAGTATACAGAGTCGACGAAAGGTTTATTTAATATCTTTATTTATTGAAAAATAGGCTCTTAAGTATTTATACACTGTGAAACATACCCGTAACGTGCTTGAATTGATTTAAACTTTACAATTGGCATCTAAATCAGTATGAATAAATATAAGGTAGTTTTTTTTTGTCCTTACCATTTTTATGATTTTCATCCACAGCTACAAATTTCCATCATGGAGAAACCCCAGATTATTCTTCACATACAGAAATCAGTTAATTATACCTTGTTTGACGCAAAATGGATTCCATGCAGTGCCAAATTTGTAGCTCTCGGTAATTATGCTCGAGGAACAGGTGCAATTCAGATTTATGAAGTATCTCATGGAGATGTAACACTGGCAAAGGATGTAAGTATTACTTTCTCGTCTGTCTTTCATTACGTGCACTTTAAGTAGCATACAATTCAGTACAGTACAATTCCGCCAAGTCCCATTGTGCTGGAGCTTATATTGTTTCCCATTGTGTGAAGCACAACAATCACTTCCACGGCAGGATGCAAGTATGTAATAGATTTACTTTATTGGTATGATATTGTGCTGATATTGACTTTGATTTTGAACCGGAAGAAAAAATATCGATCACATTTTTTTCTATGGACACAAGGCTATGGCCACCCACGATTTGGATGTACAACTCTAGTTGTGAGTCTTGCAGTCCTAACATTTTGATCACAAAGCCACAGCAGTCCTAGGCTTGTGATTAATTAAATGTGTGTTTTATAGAGCTGTAATAGATTTTATTACAATAGCGCATTAGTCTGTTGACCATTGAGTTTTCAGCATATTTACCCATTATCAACAGATAAGTCCTATAAAACTAGGTCCAGTGGTAAATATTATTGATTGACTGTCTTATAATATCTGGTCACAGAAATGGGGAACTGAAATTGATCATCTCTGTTGAGGTGAAGGATGAACGTCTCATAATTATTATAATTAGTAACATTACAAATGAGCAAAGAGGCTAATATTAATATATAACAAAGTAAAATTCTTCCTACAATTCATGTTTAAATGTTAAGATATACATCACACTTTCAGCTTGGTGCATTTGAGAGAGACGCTAACAATAGATGGGGAATACATCATGTGCAGCACATCCAATTCACACAGACAGAAAAGTAAATCTCTTGATTGAATGGAGAAATAAAACTTTATTTTGACCAAAACTACCAACTGACATAGCGCAGCTTACAGACAAGTTATTGAGCACTTTAAATTATGCTATAGACTTGTTTTATATTATTGATATTGATAGGTTGCTAAATCCATAATACTTGAGATGGGCCATCATAAAGCAGTAATATCTTGTATTTTCCCCAATTTTTTTTTTACCTAAAGATGAAAAAAAAAAAGGGAAGGCAAAATATTTTTCATTTGTTTGGGAATAAAACTCTCTCATGATATATTTTTTTTCCTTGTGTCCTGACTGGGCAACATATGTTTTCGAAAATAACCATTGAGTAAATGAGAATGCCTACAATTGTGCCATGCAATACTTTAGTCTACAAAATGCGGAGACTGAAAAATATAATAATAATAATATTCTACTCGAACTTTAAATGTTCAGTTCAAATTACTCAATATAATTTTGTGAGCTTTTATTTATTTTGACTTTCATTATTCAGATACGAAATTGAAGGGAAAAAAGGTCATTTAAAATTGTAATAATTTTTCAACATATAAATGTATCATATTAACCTTAACTAATTTCTTTTTTTTTTCCCAGGTGGAAAAATCCAAAGCTTTTAAATGTGGAACATTTGGTGCATCGACTTTACAGAACAGACATTTAGCTACAGGGGATTTCACTGGGAAGTTGCAAATATGGTAATTCATTACCCTCAGTTTTTAGAGGGTAGACATGCTTTGTAACATGATTAAGATAAAGGACCTTGCTTTAGCTTCAAACAGACATGCCAACTTTACGGATTCAATGTAACAAATTACGGCGAGGACGTATGCTATTGAATCTCATTGCCGTTGTGTTCTTCGTTCTCTGGAGTTATCCTTGTACGTGGTAAAATTACTCTTTTGGGTCCTCATTTTGCAGCGAGTTCAGCTCGTGAGTACTCCAAGCCTCATATATGTCTGTTCATAGTAATTCAAGTATAAAGAATCTTTTCCATAATGTGTTCCAGATGTAAATTAATATTATATTCTTCAAATGGATTCCACAGCAGGGATACTTTAAATGTCACTTCAATTTTAAAATGAAAATTTCTTATATTTTACTTGTTAAACTTTTTAGCAAAACTGGTATATAAAAAAGGATTTATATGTAAATCAAAAAAGAAAACAAAAATAAAAACAACAAGAACAGCTTGCTTCATTACGCATCAATTCTATTTCCTTCATAAAACGGCTTATTTTAATTTGCATATACATTTAAGCGCTATTAATGTACAATTTAGAAACAGAAGCTCTAATAATGTTCAATTAAAAAAGTAAATTTTCTTGCATAGAATATTAAAAGAAATCCATTAAAACTATTATCTAGTGAGGAAATATGTAAAATAATGTCTTTTATCAGGAATCTAGAATCTATGGAACTGCCAGTCTATTCAGCACAAGCCCACAAAGAGATAGTCAACTGTATCGATGGTGTTGGAGGCTTAGGTATTGGGGAAGGTGCTCCAGAAATTGTCACTGGTAGTCGAGATGGTATGTTTATCTTTCTCGTAATGTTTATTGTCCAAAACATTATATGTAGTGAGTTGTATTCTAAGTTTGAATCTTATGGTCATAATTGTTTTTATATATTTATACAGTGTTAAAAGTTTATAACATCCATAAATCATTATTATAATTTTCTTTTTATATGGAACGGCTAATGTCATTCTTATTCTCTTCCTCATATAGCTCTTTATGACATTTTTTTCTTCTTCTTCTTTGCTCCTCTGCTACTTACCTCGAGGGAGTCCATGATTGCTAGTGTTTTTCAACCTATATAACCGACTGTTTTGTATGTATCTATTTTTAGCATTTTCATGGCGTCCCCAACCTTTCATGTAGCTAATTC
Source organism: Bullina lineata (assembly GCA_039654405.1). Taxonomy (NCBI): domain Eukaryota; kingdom Metazoa; phylum Mollusca; class Gastropoda; family Bullinidae; genus Bullina; species Bullina lineata. Next base: position 6,769 of record JBDFRD010299625.1, read on the forward strand.
CGAGTTTATGGGTACTCTGTTTTGTCACCACAGAGTAAGGCACTGATGGGTATAATTTTAGAAATTTTTCCCGGACAGCGGCACTTGTCTACTGCTGTTAAGAGATCTTTAATATGTGCATAACATACACACAGGATCTCCGATTGTATAGGTCGTCTCTGATAGAGCTTGTGTTCCACACTACCTAGTTGAAGTCAAGGTAGAAGTTGCAGAAATAAATCCACCTGTCACTGGTGGGAATTAAACGTGGACATTGTTTGAGAAATAAGATGTCAGACAAAAGCAAAAATAAAGATGCAAAGTTATGTAATTAATAAAATTAAAATTTGCATTTAATCTCTTGCACTATAATTTGTTTGCAGGTACTGTCAAAGTGTGGGATCCAAGGCAGAAAAATGACCCTGTTGCCACAATGGAACCTGGTGAAGGAGAATCCAAAAGGGACTGCTGGTCTGTTGCATTTGGTAGGTTTGCTCTGCAGGATGCCAGTTTGTATAGGTCTCATTCATTAGATGTACGAGGGAGAAACCAGTGACCAGTTTCTTAAAATTCTTTTGAAGACTGCTTTGTTGGGATATTTAGACATTTATTTGCATTTATTATTATTTTTTCTTAAATAACTGGTAGTAAATGTTGAACAATAGTTTGCAAAATGTAGGCAAATTAATGGAGCACAAAATGCATGTCAACTCTTAATTCTTGTTGTTTTATCGAGATGAGTGTTAATAAATGAAACAATTGTGTTGATGTAGGCTTTTTGCTAAAAGAAAATTTGTGTTTTTATAAAACTTGCTTTATGATTCTCTAAACTGTAGCTGATAGTTTGGTAATATGGGTAATATGTGTATGAGAGAATTCTCTATAAAGAAAACAAAATGTTGGTGTTCATTTTTTTTTTTTTTTGGTGGGTTGTCTGCGTGTGTGGCAAAGACAGAGAGAAAGAGGAAGGGATGGAAGCCACACAATTTATTGAATTATGTTAGGAAAGTTTTTGCTCATTTTGACACCAAATATTGATTGTTGCATAAGTAAATCAAAACGGTAAGGTCAATATAGAGAGAAAAAAAATAACGGGTTGGATGGAAGCATGTTTTTGTTTTCGATTGTTTTGGTGCAGTCTTGTCTTTGTTAGCCTGTCTTTCATGCCAGTCCCCGTGTGATATTTTTGTTCATGAACTTATCAGTTTTTAGAAATGTTACCGTGTAAAAGTATTTTATCATATTGTGAATGTGTAAAAATGCACATGGATAGAGCACTGAAGATATTTAATAAATATTCTGCAGTGTTTAGAATCACTTTAACAATCTCTATTGGCGTTTTTGTCTTTGTTGTCAGAATCCTGCTTGCCATGATGATCATAATCTGTTAATTAGTCACACCAAAACAAAAATTGTACATGAATTGTTTCATGCATTTATTTTTCAGGAGATGCTTACAGTGCACAGGACCGCTGTGTGGCTGCAGGCTATGACAATGGAGACATCAAGTTGTTTGATCTCAGAAATATGTCCTTACGCTGGGAGACAAATGTGAAAAATGGGGTATATATGTTTACCATTGTACTTTCAATATCTGTGACCTGTAACTATAATTTATATGTGTAATAATATTTGGATATTTCTTTCTTTTTTTTTTTTTCTAGGATAGGAAAATGGCAATGATATAGAATTATCACAAATTTCAACTGGTTTTCTATTGAAAGTAAATATATTTGAGTTTGACATTGTCTTATTTTGATTTTTTTCTTTTTTTCCCGCTTAAAAAGAAAAAAATACTAAAAAAAAAATCTGGACTTTTCTATATATTAAGAGTTATGTTTGCTTAATCAGTAAAATAGAATCTCATGTTCTCATTAAGTCTTTTGAAAATATCTAATTTGACTTCAGAAGTGTAGTGTTTTGAATTGTTCAATCAATTACAAATGTACTTTGTTCTTTGATTAGGCTATAATCATAACACTGTACATTTTTTTTGGAAGGTTTGTTGTGTGGAATTTGATCGCAAAGACATTGCGATGAATAAACTCGCAGCTGCTACTTTAGAATCCAAGTTTCATGTGTTTGACATGAGGACACAACACCCAACAAAAGGCTTTGCCGGGCTCTCTGAAAAGGTGATGTAAATGAAATACATTTTTATAGTATATGGGTTATGTTATGTGTATACACCGACGTCAGAAAATGAATAGTTTACCTATTCTGACCTAGACCGCCCATTATCACCCGCTTTTGCTGTGCATGTCTTTCGTCGCCTGAAAACACCAGAAATCTCATTGTAAACAATGCAAGACAGGAAGTCATATGTTCACAGATTTCAAGCTTTTCAACGACAGTTTTACTTTTGTTATAGCTCTGTTGGCACAAGTTGTGAGCCAAATTGAATGTCAAGCTTTCTTTGTCAAAAATGGCCTTGAATTTTAATCTCAGCGATGAATCATTTGATGAATGTGTTTCATGTGACTAAGACTATGTATCATTCAGTGTTTTGCTAAATTTTATTTCCTATTTTTATCATGTTTGGTTACTTTTTTACAACCTTTTAAAAAAATACTGTCAAATTTCTGATGTACTTGCTTCCCTTTTCTTAGAGTGTGGGACTTATTTTCATGACAGAGGCTAAGGTGGGATTAAGTTAATTTCCCAACTTACAAATATTTTTGAGCTTATCAAAATTTTAAGTTCAGTTAACTCTTGCGGATTTTAACTTGAGACTTTTTACTTCATGGTTATATTGGAACAAAGATTTTCCAAGCCTACCACCGCTTTCCCCCTTACATTATGATATAAAAAAACAAAAAGAACACAATTATCATACAACATACGACAAATAAAAGAAAACCTTATCTGTGCTCATTGTGTAAGTGTAAGAACTATCAATGCAGATTCTGAAGGAATCTCTTGGTCTATGGTATGCTAAAAAATGTTGTGATTTTCTTATATATTGGCATGTTTTTTACTTTTATGTAATTCGAGATTTTCCTAATTAAATATTCATTTATTTATCTACTCTTGTCAGGCTCATAAATCTACAGTTTGGCTGACGAGGCATTTACCACAAAACAGAGATGTTTTCATGACCCTTGGAGGCAATGGCTCATTGAATTTGTGGAAATAGTAAGTATTGATTCAGCCATTGTCAAATCTTCCTTAATTGGTTTTGAGAACTGTTGCCCTGAGCTATGACTAGGATAGATGATCGGCTGTATGAAAGAAAGTATATGTTTATGTGTGTGTGTGAGGGATGTACAGTACCAGACAAAGACCTGGGCTAAGAACAAGACAAGGTTGCAGATAGTCTAAACATGCTTTAGGTTACATGGGGGGAGGGAAAGGAGTCAGGGAATGAAATAGGTTAGTGGAGGCTGCAGTTTTTAGAGAACTAGGAAAAGATAGCATACATTTTGGCCTTCATTAAGGGTTCTTGGTATCTCACTATGTCTTGGCTGTCCATGGAATTTGAGTAAGGTCAAGAGTGAAAGAATTACATTATACACCTACATCTTGCATATAGTGAGATGATTTTGAGACTCGCTTCAGGATCACATTATATATGTATCCGGATAACTAACTTTTACTCTGCAGTGGTTTTTGTAATACAGCGGTCTCCGCCTAAGCACCCGCCATTCTTGTGAAACAGAATTTATCCTATATAATTTGTCCACATAAAAGCTGGTTTTCAACTAAAACATCCGCCTAAGAACACGTCCTTTTCACCCGACTGATTTTTTTTTTGAAGCAGCCGTCGCCTAAATCGCAAGAAACACTGTCAGCCGCCCTGCCTTTGTTCTAGAGTGAAGCCCTAGCCGTGGTGGAAAGCAAA
>JBDFRD010299736.1:0-10588 GCA_039654405.1 Bullina lineata
CAACTTAGCTCAAGAAAACAAGTTGAAGGACGCTGGTCAGAATAAATCACAACTTTGTTTAAGCAAAATGTAACCTTCAAAGGAAAGACAAAATAACAAAGCTAAACAACAACAACAACAACAACAACAACAACAACAACAAAACAACAGAATGTATGCCCGAGAAATTGTTAATTGAGAAGCATTTGTAGCATTTAAAGTCTTTATTGACAAAAAACATGACAAAAAAACACACACACGAGCAAAGTGCGTACGGTTTTAATCGTTTCATGGAGTGTTGTGCTGTTGCATGCATTAAATACACTTCTCCCCTCACACAACTATGTACAACTAATTTCAATGACTCTCATCGACAACACCAGTACTCTGTCCATAACTATACCTGCACACGTACAGTGGCAAACAATGCAGCTTCCCGGCAGTTTTCATTCACTTTTTTTGCATTTACTGCACACGTACACACAAACACACACACGCATACACAGTACACACACGCATACACAGTACACACAAACACACATATACCTTCACACACTCCTCATGAGTCATTCTGGCACATTTCAGTCCATCCGAAAACACCCTAACGCAAACACGTAACATGTTTATTCCTCTCACGGGAGTCACGCTCTACTGACAAAACGGTGCATACCAGTTTATCACCTAATCATGCAGGCTGTATCCAAAAGGCCAATGGCCGTTATACATGACAGTGTGAATCACACACCAGGACAGTTTCTGCATTATTTAGTGCACCCACATAGGAAAATAGTATTTTTTTTTATGAAACGTCAATAGAGATTTCAGCTTTAATTTCGTACTTCTAATATAATATAATTTGTGTGACAGGTTTATTGTTATTTGTGAATCGAATTTATAGCATGCTTTTTATTCAGATATTGAGGACACGAATTATTCATTATATTTTCATTGTTAGTGAGATAAAGGCAGTGTCTATTTCGTTTACTATTTACCAATATAGCCACAAGAAACATTCTGGCTATTTGGGTGAACTACGTAATCGAATTCGTTGAAAATACTTCATTCAGTCAACAGTTCATCTTTTTCGTTGTTGGAATGGACCAAAAATAACACTACCGGCACCTTAACCTCATCGATAATCTTTCTTACCCCACAAAACCCTCTTAAAGCATAGCCTGTCAGAGATAGGCCTTTTCAAGTTTCTTTGCATGCAGTGAGCATTGTCCAACCTGTACTCGCTGATGTAACTGAAGTTTATAAGAACCTCCCTTTTCTTGCAGTCATACTTCCCATCCAAACCCCTATTTCCTTACGCCTCTCCCCCCTTTTCACGGTCTTTTCTCCCCCTCCCATCCCCTTTTCCAATGGACACAGGTGGACAGTTACGTTGTGTTAGACCGCGGTTCTCTGGCACTGCCGCCAGCTCTAGTCAAGGAACACGGCATCAACTACGTCATCACCTTCTCAGAGATCATCCGCTCGCCACCAGGGGACGCTAGTGGGGAAGGCGGAAGTGACGACACGGATTACCCACAAGCCCCACAGGAGATCGCGGCTCGCATGCTCGGGCCAGAGCGGATCCAGGAATATCTGAAAAATACGACAATCGCGAGGAATTACAGCTGCAGCGATTTGAACTACGTAAGGAGAATCTTCATTCATTGCTGTGATGAACGTGGGTGGCAATGCTTTCATTGTGTAGGAGTCAAGATATCTCTTTGTGTTAAAAAATAGGTTCATCATTATAAAGGTAAAGATGAAAGATAGGTTAAATAGTTTTGTCAACAGGATGAATTATCAGTCGAATTCTTACCCCAACACGAGAACCCTGAACCGAAAATGATGTGCCGGTAACCTACGGCCTATGATCAGTAATATATAGGTGTGGAGGCAGTTTTGTTGTTGCTGTGGTGGTGGTGGTGGTGGTGGTGGTGGTGGTGGTGGTGGGTGGTCATGGTGGTGGTTTCGGTGTTGTTGTTGCTAGTGTCGTTGTTGCTGTTGTAATTGGTGCTGTTGTTTTTCTTATTGTTATTGCTATTTTTGGTGGTTGTAGTGATGATGGTAGTGATACCCTAGACTAGAAGAGGCGTTATGATAATAATATAACATATAAGAATGTTTGTACTTTTAGCTTGTCAATAGTGTGATGACTAGGTTCATATCTCTATCTTTCGCACCAGTATCATCGAACTACTGCTCGGGATTGGGCATGAGTTTGGTTTGGAATAGAACAAAAGTACATACATACATGTATAATAAATGGAAACAAAAAGTGAATGAAAGCTTCAGGGAAGCTGAAAAATGCAAAGTAGCAAACACAACCAAATGAAGCTATCCCGTAGAAATACACAAAGACAAACCGACGTTTCGACAATTTATGTCTTCAAAGGGAGCATAAAATAGTCAAATAAAAGAAGAGAAGAAGGAAAAGAATAAGAAGAAAACACTTAACTTCATGCAACTTGAAATTGAAACCGACTTGACTCTTCTTTATTCCGGTCTAGTGCCAGGACTGTTGCTGCTTATGCTTATAGCGTGAAATCCAGCAATTATTGGTTCTTACCTGTTTACACATGAGTATTTTCAAGTTGCTTCTTTGCCTGTACTCACTTGACTTAGCACCTTCCGCGTCCTAGTGCTCCAACGAGGATGCCTTGGCAGCCTCTCTTATCCTTGTTGTGACTAATGTGACATTTCTCCAGGTTTTCGATCTTGGGCCATGAATTTCAAGTGATCTAAGTATTCTAAGTCACTTTTAGTCTTTAGTTTTAGTGGGGTTGGCAGGCGAGAAAGATCTTTGCCTCCTTTACCCAAGTCGAAAAAGAAAAGACAGTCTCCGGGCTTTTAACATTTCCTGTTTCCGTGACTCTGTGAACATGTTTTTTACAGACAGAAATATTGGATTCTTACAGTGTGACCAATCTCGATATGTTGTACATGTATTTTGCTCCTGGAATGAAGGGAGCAGCAATAGACAGGAATTGTTTATCTCAACTCCTTACCTGCTGTGGGAAGGTACAATGTTACCTTGGTGTGACTTGCGATAGGAAGCAACACATTACACTCATTGCTGTTGTGTAACTCTAGTTCTACACCGTGTGTGTTTGTGAGTGAGTACGTCAGTTTGTGCACTGATTCACTTGTGAGCAGTTGTTTTCTTCTTCATCGGATAATTCTCTGGTAAATTTGTCTGCAGTCGACTATTCGTTTTTTTTTTTTCAGGTATGGGAGCTAAGATAATATGCAGAACATTATTATTGTGTCCTTAATTTGGGGGTACCAAGGCACTGTGAAATAAAGACTGGAGGAGCTTTAAGTGTTATAGAATTTGGTTGATGAAAATGAAACAAATTCCAGCCTACTTTACTTTGCTATAGGTGCCACAGTTAAAGCATTTGACTCCAAATCGAACGGTCCTGGGTTCGACTCCAGCAACACTTTACACCATGTCTTTCCTCTACCCACCCAGCTCCAAGATGTGAACTGGTAATAAGTGGTGTACCCCGCTGGTGAAGACAACATAAGACAGACTGGCATCCTGTCAAGGAGATGATGTAAAAAAAAATCATGTTTCACTGCACGCTACCAACACTTAAATTAAATACAGTTCTATGGGCCACCAGGGCCTGAATGGAACTTGTCTTTTCTGGATTTGCTATCCTGTGAAGGGAAATTAATATTTCAAATGGTTTGAGAAAAGAAAAGAAAATGTTTCTTGTTGAATGAAGTGATTTTCCTTCACTCCTGTTGAATTTGTTCATCAGTTTAGACCATACAGGAGTGACCTTGTGTCTTGTTGAAAGTATGGGTTTTTCACATCCTGAGCAGGGAACGCTTCAACTTGAAGGAAATATGATGAAGAATTTTGAACAATTCAATAAATACCAATGAGAATTGTGGACACATGGAATTAATCCTGTCAGTTTATTGAAGCTCCAAACCACAGCATGGACATGCACATGAAGCTTGTACTTGTATGGACGTTTTGACACAGTGAGCAAAGCTCTTGTCCTGTGCTTCTGTCTGTGCCATGTTGGAGACAAGAAAACGTGGGCAGTATCGTGCTGCATCAGCACACTTCATCATTTTGTAATTCTTTGACTCTTTATAATGTGTGTTAAATGGATAAGAACACTTTCTCATATAATGTATGTCTTTTAGAGGCATGAAACACAATTGACCCCATAGAGATTGGAATGAAAAGACCTTTCTGTCACTGAATGCTGTGTAGAGATTGTGCAAGACAAAGATTTCCTTTTCCTGAAAGTTAGTGAAAGTTCCTCAAACCAGAGCTTTCCGTCATGGGGTATGCTAGGGGCTTGTGGATGAAGATCACTTGTGTTATGTGACAAACCTTGCTGGCACAATGAAAATGGTAGATGCTAGTGAATATAAACTGTGCACATATTGGGAATGTGAGAAAGAAAATGCTTTTGCATTTGTTAATATTTTTTTTTGCTAATCTTTGCATATATATACATATTTGCTTTGGTTTATATTATCTAAACTAAAATGATAGTGATTTCATTGATTCCATTCATTTGGGAAGGGCATTCTTTTATTTGTCTCCATGGTTTTTAATTTTGATATAATTTTATTTTATCACCAGAAGATACGCCCAGATCTAAGTTGGTTTTTTTTTACATTTTTAGTTTTACTGCCTCACGCATGTACAGGAAACTGCTTCATGGTTCTCCAAAGCTTTTACAGTGCAATGAGCCTCAATGAAATATCAATACCCACATTTAACTGGAATTGTTAACATCATCACAAAGATTAAATTAATTATTCTTATTCTTATAGTGAGAAGACATGAGGGAGCATGACTTCAGCTTCATCATTCACACGTTTGTCTGTGGATTGTGTTGGCCTGTTTAAGAATTAAATGACCCAGTGACCCAGTTTAGTGCCGTGCATAGTGGAGGCAATTTAGAAAACAACGAGTTGAAGGAGTTTAAAAATAAAGATAGAGCAAATGAAAAATAGTTGTGCTGATCCTGAATGTTTTAGAGAGTTTCCATCACAATTCAGCTCAAGTGGTAATGTAAACACGCCCAAAATAAATGTTGCATGAGAAAAAAAACAAAAAACCAATAAAGAGTTTTCAGTTCTGATGACTTCAGATTCCACATGAAGATGGAGAGAGGAATTGTTTCCTCATCAACTAACATTCTTGTCCTCTCTTGTTTCATTCACAGGTGTGACGACATGTATTGACCTTGGCCTACATGTACTGACGACATATCTGCTGAAGGAGGATACTTTGCACACTTGCCAGGGCAATATTGAGTCTGCGTCTCTCAGGTGGAAGTGTAGTAGTTCAAGTCTGGCGTCTTGTGCAAATGTTTCATTGAGCTTGAAGAAAATGTTCCATCATTTGAATTACACATGTCTTGATTTATCCTATTATGGATGTATTTATGCTTTCATGTTGGTGAATGGAGTGGAACAAGGATGAATTGCTGTTTGCACTTTAACTTGGGCTGGGAGGTCAGGAATTGTAGCTGTGAAGACTTCACAAACCAGTATTAGTCTGATTGAATGCAGTGATTAGACTAGGTGAGAATCGTAACTCGTAAGTGCCTCAGTGGAAACATGGTGGCTGAAGTGCGTGCATGTTTCTCAGTTTCCAGTGGGTTCAAGAGTAACACGAAGCCCAGGCTGACTGTGATCGTGTATTCCTAATGAGAGAGAGATTCAGAATGAAGAGAAGTGTCTCTGTGTGTCATCATGTTCTCTAAGGAGTTTGTGAGTCGCACTCATTGTGTTCGTTATCTTTAGCCATAATTGATAAACTAATGATGCAAGGTATGATCTGTGCTAGGGACTGTCATGGGGGATAAAGTATTCAGGTAGGCCTACTCACATCTACATGTATTACGTCTTGACAAAAAAAAATGATAAATCTGTTTTTAATTCTAAAGATAAAACATAAGTTGTAACATAACCAAGAGCTACATTAGCTGTGCAACAGTCCTCATTTGTCATCTTGGTTGTGAGCGAAAATCTTCTGGGAATGATAATTCATTCAAAGTTTTTTTTAGCATTTCAAACATGAGTATTATGAAAAGGAAAGAAAATACCTGTGTCAACAAAATATAACCAGGACATTACTCTGTCTAATCATTGACCAAAAAGTTTTCGTTCATAACTAAGATGATACAGGCACTATAATTTGTCATATATGAGGTCTGATTTAAGTCATTATGCCGCAAATGATGTTTGGCCATATCATTCATATCATATCTAAACCCGTTAGCAAGAATTTCAAAACATTTGTAAATTATTCATCTTCAAAGTGAGTTATAATTTGACGAATTATGTTTGTTACTATGACAACAAGAATATAACGTTTTGGGGTGGATTACTTGACAAATTATGTTTGTAACTATGACAACAAAAATGTAATGTTTTGGGGTGGATTATGTTCGTTACTATGACTGACAACAAAAAGCAAGCTTCTGGCGAAGTCTGGTATAAGAACAGTTTGTCATGAGAGCTGAGGTGAGTTTCCCTCCCTCCCTCCCTGTGGTGTGTTCTACAAGGTGCAGACTGAGCCACGTGCTGTGACAAGTAAACACGTGAGGAAGCCAGCTCTAATGAAATCTGTGCTCTTGTCTTTTAAACTCTATTGCCTCGAAGTTTAGGTTTTCCTCATAAAAGCATAAAAAAATCTGCAGGTACTTTCCTAGCCTCGCCCTGTCTTCTCAGAATACATGTATGTGTTCATAAAGCCATTTTTTTGTCAGTTCACATATGCATAAGTGATGTTTTTTCATGATATTCCGATTGCTTCTTTTCTGTCAGCGACAATATTCAGAGAAGTCTGTACATGCGTTTCTGTATTTCCTGTTCACTCTGTGACAATGATTTTCTGTCTTGTTGTTTCCCAGTGCCGTGTGTTCTCACCTGTATGACCTTGACATTGTATATGTAAACATGTGTGACTGCTTCTCTTGGTTTTGTAAATACGCTTAAAGTGCACTTGAGAGAAAACACTGAGGTGTTCGTAATGTATGGTGAATATTGTTGGGTTTGTTGTTTCAAATTGAGAATGTCTTTAGAAGCCTAAGTTCTCACACGCAGAATTCTTGTCTAGGTCTATTCCGTGATGTCCATTCTAGAGGCTGCTATGAAGCTGAACAGAGACAAACTCACTGAAAATAATGAGTCTCTGTGTGAAGGAGCTCCTTATGATGCATTCACTGATTTGCTGACATGCTGATTCCTGTGGCGTGCAACATACAAGACGATGATATTCATAATGAGATGAGTAGACTCTATGATCCCCTTAAAATACCTCATTTTCTACTCAATCTAGATTTTTATTTTTATTTTATTTTTATTTTGGTAATGCTGAGGATCTGGAGTTTGTTAAGCAAAGCAGGTGAATTACATTCCAATTCATTTGTAACAGGCTGGATAAAGTTATAGAATGCAAATGGCGGAATTATAAACAAATACATATTTAGTTTTTCTCAAATGGCATATTAAATGGGGGGGAATTTGCAAGCAATTTTTTTTCTTGCCATTTATTATACATGTATAATATTTAATTTATGGATGAATGAGAATTCATGCCTATTTATTCTTGTTATCTGATTATTTCTCTTTTCTTTTTTATTTAAATACAGAAACATGAATAACTCCACATCTCAATCCATATTGTGTTATCTGCTTTATTTTTCTTGTTATGCGGACAAAAACTTTTGTCCTTGTCAGATGGGTTTTGGGTACCGTACTGTGAGTCTCCTGTAGTAATAGTATTGTGAGGTCAGCATGTCTCCTGTTCAGTGGACTAATGGTTGGTGACATGTGTAAATGGCTACCCATGGATAACTTCAAAGCCCTTTATGACTGACTGCTACAGCATTCTGGTGACTGACCAAAATCAGCCACTCCCTGGTCAACTAAGCCCTGGAGCTCATGGACTCCACAGAGAAGCATGGAAGCCATCATGCCTTCAGTGAAACGAAAGTTGTGAAAGTTGTACAAGAACATAGATGTACTGACTTGTACTTCCTGTGACCTGATGTGCCTCAAGAGCAGTATCTCTGGAAGGAGCTGAACACACACACCCACAGACAAAGCCACTGATTGGACAGGCTCTTGTCACTGTGACCACATGAGACATTGGGTCAGCAGGTGATTAGGTGTGTGCCATATCCCTAGTCATTCACTGATCAGGTGACTAGGTGTGTGCCATATCCCTAGTCATTCACTGATCAGGTGACTAGATGTTAGCCATATCCCTAGTCATTCACTGATCAGGTGACTAGGTGTGAGCCCTATCCCTAATCATTCACTGATCAGGTGATTAAGCTGGGAAGGCTTGTTATGATATGTTTATGTAGAAAAATTCAATGTTATTTGAACGTCCGTGTACTTGTGTGGGATGGTGTAAATAATCGGGTGAAAGTTGACTGGTGTCAAAGGTCACTTGTGTGGCTCTTTTCGTCTTTCACAGATGATCGAAACAGCTGTGATGCAGCTTGTGTGATGTTTCCTGGCTGCATGTCTGGTCTGATTGGCCCATCTGAACTTAATTTAGGCGTGGGAAACTATGGACATATCTACTTCTTTTTTGCTTTTTACAAGTCATCAGTTTTTCTTTCTCATTAAAAAAAAATCTGTTCATAAATGCTTTGTATGAAACATTGCATGAATTTTCTTGTTCACGGTGTGTTCATGTGATGATTTGTCACTCGTTTTTCCTGAATAAGTGAATAATAAGGACAAGTGACAAGAAGATTAATAAACACACAGGATTCCCATAGTACTTAGCATGTTGTGAAGACGATTTATTATAATAAGAACAAACCAGCCCTGCGCTCTTCTTTTGTTGTCTTTTCCACCTGTACATGTTTATTTCCTCTCATTTGGACAAACTCAAGTAATGATGGAGCTGAGTGTCAGAGAAGAAAAGAAATTGTGCTAAACTAACAAGGGGAGACTGGTGGCGCGGTGGACGAATGGTTAGAGCGTTGGACTCCTAATCCAAGGGTCCAGGGTTCGAATCTGGAAGGTGACAGTATTGTGTCCTTGGGAAAGACACTTTACACATTTTCCTCTCCCCACCCAGGTGCGAATTGCGTACCGGCATATTCTGCTGGGGAAATAAACATACATATATATATGACAGACTAGCGTCCTGTCTAGGTGATGAAGTAAAAATTATTGTTCCGCCTCATGGCCTTGAAAGAACTTTACTTACTTAACAAGGGGAGACTGGTGTTTCTTGCGTTGCTGATGATAGAGAGAACAAGGGGCAGACAAATGCGTTTTGACTGCGTATCCCACATGAGCTTTTGTCATTAGCAGAAATAATGGACAGCCAAGAAGAAGAGGGGTGGTCTCCACTCTAAACATCGCCAACAAATAGAGCTAGGCACTTAGCAATAAAATATGGAATGTATTCAAAGCACTAGGGTTTTTTTCTTACTTATAATTGAAAGTACAGACATTTTTGTTTAAAGTCCAAATAGCTATAGCACTGGTTGTCCAAATAGCTATAGAACTGGTTGTCCAAATAACTATAGAACTGGTTGTCCATATGGCTATAGCACTGGTTGTCCAAATAGCTATAGCACTGGTTGTCCAAATAGCTATAGAACTGGTTGTCCAAATAGCTATAGAACTGGTTGTCCAGATAGCTATAGCACTGGTTGTCCATATGGCTATAGCACTGGTTGGTTAGTGGTTTCCATGGTGAGGTTTTCTGTTCTATTCAAGATACAATTCAACAGACACAAAGACAAAGATGCCTTGTATCATGTGTTTGAGTATTGAGTGTCTAAACTCATTACAGTTAGTTATTGATTATCTGGAGACATTCGTGTGTGTGTAGTCTTATTCTTAATGATTGTTTTGACTGAAGATGTAGGTTTGAGTTTGAGCCAACTCACGTTTGTTGGCTTTCAGTGCATGTCACTGTCACCGTTCATGTACATGTACATTGTAATTTATTGATTCTTCTCATGGATTTTGGGATTTTAACATGTTCTTGTATTATGTCAGCTATGTATTGCATTCATATAGAGATATTTTTTGTTTTGAAAAACTGTTTAGACCTAATGTCCCTTGTGAATGTGTGCAAAGTTAGAGCGAGTTAGTTCAATACATACTTCTCATTACAAATTAGTATTATGGCCAGAGGTCAAATTTGTTTGAACCTGTCACCAGTTTCACTTCTTTGATTCCTTAAAACGTCCAAATATTTTCTCATGTATCCTAATGGTGGTGGGGTGTGAACACATAAGCTTCAATGTCTTGGCATGGGGAGTGGACATCTAATTCTACTTTCAGTTGACGGTCTTGGGAATAATGCTACTTTCACTCAGTTGACGGTCTGGGGAATAATGCTACTTTCAGTTGACGGTCTGGGGAATAATGCTACTTTCAGTTGACAGTCTGGGGAATAATGCTTCTTTCAGTTGACGGTCTGGGGAATAATGCTACTTTCCGTTTAATCTGGGGAATAATGCTTCTTTCAGTTGACAGTCTGGGGAATAATGCTACTTTCAGTTGACAGGCTGGGGAATAATGCTACTTTCAGTTGACAGTCTGGGGAATAATGCTTCTTTCAGTTGACGGTCTGGGGAATAATGCT
>JBDFRD010299846.1:0-10588 GCA_039654405.1 Bullina lineata
TAAAATAAAAGGGAAATATTTCTTGCAAGTTAATAACTGTCTCTCTTGTTCATAGACTGCTGACTTGGCAAATGAAGACACACCTCAGATTTATGCACTTTGTGGAAGAGGTCCGAGGTCAACACTTCGTGTTCTCAGACACGGACTCGAGGTGAGATTTTTTCTCAGGAAAAACCTAAATGACGGAAATGTCTTTTGCTTAAAATGAAGTTTGGGCCTCTAATGCAGTTTGAATTAAAATGCGGATGTGCTGATTTCGAGCCAGTTATTAGGTTGATAGATCAGGACACATACTTAAAGACATTCAGTATGGTGGTTTTGCTAGAAACTTTTGTTGTTACTACAGCAAGCCTCTTGTTGGTATACCAGATCTGGAGAAACTCAGGTCATGAAAGAATGTTAAAGCTTTGCTCTGCTATGGTCAATATTGATGTTATTTTGGAACTTCATTGTGTGCAGTACCTCATTCTTTTACAAGCATTAATGCTCTGAATGCCTCGTTAATACAGTGTGGCTCATTCATTTGGGTACCTCAGAAAACAAGATTCTATAAAAGATACTTTAATTTTACAAAAGAAATAGAAGTGCATGATTATTTCAAATTGTGTGCCTGAAAGTGTATTTCAAATTTTATATTAGCGATTGATATGAAACATCCAAGCACTGAAGTTATTTCACTACTCCCATTTTTACCAGGTGTCTGAGATGGCTGTATCAGAACTGCCCGGTAACCCCAATGCTGTTTGGACTGTGAAGAGGCACACAGATGGTGAGTATGATATATTTTGGTTAAGAATGCAGTTTCGTGATGACATGTAACAGCATCTTCTTTCATTGCAGACAGGAGGCTTTCTGGCTTTTTTTTTTATGTTAAAAAGAAAAAAATAGCTTAATCTTTGAATCCTGCTACTTCCTCCACAACAAAAGAAATTTAATTATACAGTTAAATGCTCTCTTCTTTTCAGATCATCCTCATGATGTGCAGTTTTTTGTTGTTATTGACCCAATCATTTATTATTGGAAAGTTTACTTGGCTCCTTAATTTTGTCACTCGCTATATATTGTGGAATACAATGTCATAACATTTTGCATAAACTCACCGAGAGATCTTGAGAAGCTGAAAACTGTCATTTGGATTGATTGCTTGCTCCCCTTTACAGATTATTATTGACAAACAGCAAAGTGGAACGCCTGGAGTATAATATGTTTATTTTATTTCCATTTTATTTTTTTTCCCTTATCAAGAAAGATCAGTTGGAGAATGATATTAAATAGTACACTTTTCTCTTCCTCATTTTCAATGACTTTTGTCAAAATCAGTGCCTGATACAATCATTGCAAATTAAATTGTGGGAATGAACATTGAGGTCAAGGAACATACATGCTCGCAGAATTTTTTTATGATTGGGATTGTAAGCATGTGAAGGGACAGGCAAAGCACAAATGGCTTTCATTTGATCTTAATAGTAAATACAGTGGTATAAGTTGCATTGCCTGTGTGACTTTTATGCTATTTTAGATTCAGTGCTTTTGATTTAACCATTGTCACTTGTATTTTTTAGTGAATTGTTTTGTGTTCTGGTTAATTAAACATTTACTCCAAAACACACCGTTAAGCTACCTGGCATTACTCACTGCTTTTTTTTTTTAAATTTTTCGTTTGAAATTACACCAAGGCTGAATGGGCTTTCATAATGAAATATGTCTTGGTGAGATATTCATTTTTCATACACCATCCTCATTATCCACTGAAGAAAAATCAAAATTAGATATTAATAAGGAAGGCTGGCTGGATTGCGCACAGTCCAACGCCAAGCCTATTTTCTTTTCGGCAGATGATGTGCCTACTGAGAGCTGGCTCAAGGTAAGTCTGTGCGCCTCAGATGATCCTTCCTCGACAAAGCTGCTCATTTTACATCACGTCAACTTAATACACATTATCTTCATGTTCATGTTGCATTACGTTTTTTGTACATGATTTAAGTGAAAACTTGCCACCTCCACACCTCTGAACAAACAGTGCGTACCTCCACGTCTGTACAGGACCAACTGTATGAAAAAAGCACTAGTTGAGCATAAAAAAAGGAACATATATTTTTGGCTTGAAGTTAACTATATCATGAAAGGTAGTGAAGTGATTTCATGGGGCTAATGAAATGTACGAATACGGAGTTCATGAAGTCAACAAAATACTTCAGAATATTTAACAAACTGAGATTTATATTGGAGCACTCATTGCTTTATCAGTAAAAGTGATATCAGGATTGAACTTCAGCTCTGTTTATGTATAATACTTATTTTGAAACAAAGAATGTTTCCAGGGAAGTTCCAAATTCATTGTGCTGGGGCTGATAATGGTTTTGACTCTTGAGCCAAGAGAAAAGATGCCAAGGGTTGTGTGTTCAGTACACTGTCATTACTACTAACATCCATGAAAAAAACCTTAATGTAAATGGAAAGTTTTACTTGCCTTTTCAAGTAAATTTAAACATAAAGATGATGATAATAGTTCTGAATAAGATCATCAAATACAGGGTTATTAAAAAAGAATGAACCAATTTCATGA
The DNA here is from genome assembly GCA_039654405.1 of Bullina lineata. Classification (NCBI taxonomy): domain Eukaryota; kingdom Metazoa; phylum Mollusca; class Gastropoda; family Bullinidae; genus Bullina; species Bullina lineata. The sequence goes on from JBDFRD010299846.1 coordinate 2,567, forward strand.
CACATCATTATTGAATGAGTGAGTGACCATTTGAAAGAGGAGTTTTCTAAGTTTTGAATAACTGTCACATGGGCGCTGTACTCGCGTCATTTTTCTGGCAACTGTCAGTTTGTTTACTCTTGGAATGGCAATTTTGATTTTTTAAATGAAAAAGTGCCCCAGCAATGGATTGATCAGAATGGGGCCCAAGACCTTGCTCTTTGTGCTTGGCCTGTGAGATCTCCAGACCTTACTGTGTGTGGTTTTTTTTTCCAATATAAAAAATATATATAACATTTATAACAAAATGGATATTTTCATATGTGGGGAAGATGACATACAGTGATAAAACTAAATAGCAAGGAAACCTCTTTGTAAAGGAAAGGTAAAAGTACAGTTGGTTCAAATGGAGCTGTGGTAACAGTGTATAAACTTCATGTATTATATTGTTCCTCTTGTCTTGTCTTTTGCTGAACAAAATGAAACAAGTGTTTTTTTATCACTGTATTTTCAGATGACTATGATGCTTACATCATTGTGTCTTTCGTGAGTGCTACTCTGGTTTTGTCCATCGGAGAGACAGTAGAGGAAGTGACAGATTCTGGATTCTTGGGTACCACCCCAACTATTTCCAGCTCCCAACTGGGTGACGATGCTCTTGTACAGGTATCTGGAGCCATCAGTTAGAAGACATAAAAATCTATTGTGCTAATTTTTATATACCGGTTTATACAAAATCATTCTATCATAATAGAAGGGATTGGCAATATTTTTGGCTACAGGTTAAATATTGATCAATGTGTGTAATAATTGGCTGCTTTCCATATTATTTTCATGAAAGGAAGCTTAAACAAAAGATGTTTCGAAACATCAAATTGCTGTATCATGGTGGATGGAGGACGCATTGCTTTGAATGTATTGTGTGAATTTCATAGCTATATTACAGACACTTTCTCAGGAATTAAGTTTTGAAAATGACAATTTTTTTCCAAAAAGGCTGCAATTGATGGCAAAACAAAATAAAAAAAAAGTCATGTCATATTTTATGACATAGATATCTACTTGTCATGATAAAATTATACTTATTGTATCATGTTTTATTAACATTCAGTTCTGAGCTTAGGACCTTCCTTAATATTTTTGTGGGTTTTATGATGGAACATCTTTTTAATTTAAGCCTGTAACTAATAAGTTCTCTTCTCAGTGTGCCTTACTTACAGATATTTCTGTGCTCAAAAAGATGTACAATCAATTTATTTTTTTTCCAATCAAACAGATATATCCAGAAGGAATTCGTCACATCCGCTCTGACAAGAGAGTCAATGAGTGGAAAACTCCTGGAAAGAAAAACATTGTGAAATGTGCTGTAAACTTACGACAAGTTGTGATTGCGCTTACCGGTGGAGAACTTGTATATTTTGAAATGGATCCTGTAAGTTCATATTATCCTTACTCTTTCATAGAGATTATTAACAAAAATGGTGGAAAGAATTTGTTTATTCAGCACACAGTTTCGTTTTAAAAATATAACCTGCTGAATGTGAAAAACGCTTTTTTTATTCATGATATAGATTATTCTTTTATGAAAATTGGTGACTAATTGTACCCACAGATTTTCAGCACTCTGTCTTTTATACATTATATGGGGCAGAAATTTGTCTGTGTGTAAACCTTTTGAAATTGGTAGCATAATGACTTCTTTCTATTGCATTTCAGACGGGACAGTTGAATGAGTACACAGAAAGGAAGGAAATGACGTCTGATGTTGTTTGTATGGCTCTCGGTCGTGTACCACAGGGAGAACTGCGCTCTCGGTTTTTAGCTGTAGGCTTGTCTGATAACACTGTTCGGATAATCTCTCTGGATCCCAATGTAAGTGGGAGTAAAACTTGTCTTTTGTGTCATGTACTTTTCTGAGTGAGATTGCTTTTAGAAAAACATCTTTGTGTTTTGTAATTTTATGTATTGTACAATAACATTCCCTATTAAACAAAAAAAGTAACTGGATTTGCTTATAACAATTGTCTGTGTTCAAATCACACTTCAAAAGATATAACTAGTAACAGCGAACAATGATCCACATTTGTTTAACCAGTCTTCTTATTTTGTTTCTGAATGGAACAGGACTGTTTATCTCCACTGAGTATGCAAGCCTTACCTGCTCCTCCAGAATCCCTTTGCATCATTGAAATGGGCGGCACAGAGGCAAAGGAAGAAACTGGAGAAACTGGGACCACAGGAGGAATATATCTGAATATCGGACTTCAGGTGAGTGGGATGTGACTGTTGGTGGCTTAAAGTTGATTCTTTTTCTTTATTTCCATGAAAAGAAGTAAAATTGAAGAAATATAAACCACATTTGTAAGTAGAGGTCAGCAGTGACGTAGGGGGAAAAGACCGGACAGATAGAAATAAAGGGAAAAAATAGAACAATATAAATGGTTCTGGCTTCGGCACCTCCACAAACCAGTGCACAACATTACAAGTCGGTCATTGCTCTGGAACCCTATATCCTGCCATCTAGGCTTTGATGATGAAAGAACTACAAATGAATACAGTACTGCTTATATTTTTTTGTGAAATATTACATGTCCAGTAACAGGAAGACTCTCGTACTGAATTAATACACAAATATCGTATTTCTAATCTTTAATTTTACCCGCTTAACGTCTTAATGACAAATTACCCAAGAATAGAGAGTTTGAAACTGGGCAGATTATTTCAAGGCAAATAGTTTCTTTCTGAACATACATGATCAATTTATAAGAAGCACAATATTCTTATTTGCAGAATGGTGTATTGTTGAGGACAGTTCTGGATACTGTGACAGGTGACTTATCAGATACACGAACCAGGTATCTTGGTTCAAGAGCAGTGAAACTTTTCAGAATCTCCATGCAAGGATCAGAGGCTGTGAGTTTTTACTTATTTTCTGAAAATTTCATAAAATTCTAATAAAAAATTCATGTATTGTTTGTTTGCACATAGTTGTTACTTTATGGACAAAAAAAAAATTATGTCTAATCCACAGTAATGTCCATTGTTACCTTTTCTTCAATCTCCTGCATTGTTTTCATAGTTCCTGTTAGTTTGCTTCTCTCCTTTGAATTATACCTGTAAAGCTTTTGATTTTGATATTTTGCCTCAATTATTTTACGGAGAGAAAATGCCATACTGTTAGTTATCGAGCCTGTGAAATGTAATTGAAAAGGATGAGCACTTTCTCTCATCTGATTGTCCAGCTGAAGACATCAAACGGTACAAATCTCTGATTTGATTGCATTTCTCAGGTATTTTGGAATTTCGTTTTTTTTCGTCCTTGCATCTTAAACTTTCGGAGCTCTAGAAAAAAAAAAAAAAAGCAAAAGAGAACCATCATGTTTTCCAATCTTACGATTCGTGATTTGGTCCTAAAAAGCTGTTAAAGGTATAATCAGAAATTTTATTTATTTATTTTTTAAATTTTTACCTAACTTTGAGAATGAAATCAGCGTGCAAGCAAGTAAAATCAGCCTCTTGTTGATAACCCATAAATATTTTGCATGAGTTTTTTGTTGTTCTCTTTAATCCATATTACACTCTCATAATCAGTTTGATCATCAAGCTCATGAAAAATGACTATTTTATTTTTTCAAAGTTCATGGTTTTTTTAGTTTATGCTACATGATTTTTCAAAGGCAAAATGTCTGCCATGTTTTTTTTAATTTGTCAAACCTTTGAAAAATGGGTGAGTTGTGCTTTTTTGTCTTTGTGATTTAACTTTTGTCATGTTACGATAATCACTGAAATGTAATTGAAAAGGATGAGCAACTTTCTCTCATCTGAGTGTCCAGTTGAAGATACCACACGGTACATCTATCTGATTTGATTACATTTCTGTATTTTCTTGAATTTCAATCTTATTTTCCTCTTGCTGATTTTTATTCTTGTCTGATTCCCACTCTCTTAATTTTTTTCTCAGGTACTGGCCATGTCCAGTAGAACATGGCTGAGCTATACATACCAGAGCCGATTCCATTTGACTCCATTGTCTTATGAAAGTCTGGAGTATGCTTCAGGGTTTGCCTCAGAACAGTGTCCAGAAGGCATTGTGGCTATTTCAACAAACACACTCAGGTTTGGCCAAATGTCCCTCATTTTAAGATAGCTGAACTTACTTTACTACTGGTGTCACGAAATAAGTTTTTTAAAACCAGAACCCAAATCATATAGTGCTTATGTTTTTGTTAATTTATAAGGCTGAAAAATAATTAAATAGTCAAAAATTACGTTTCGAAATTAGATTTGGGATTTACCGTTGGGTTTTTCAGCACTGTATACTAAACCTGTGTCTGTTTATGGTCTAATTTTAGAGACTTAAGATTGTTTCCTAGGAGGATCGATCTTGCTAAAAGCAAGAACAAATGCTGATTGTTGTCATTTTGTAATGATAATTTTTTATTAATTTTTTAATACTTTGTGTTCTCTTGCAGAATCTTGGCCTTGGAGAAACTTGGAGCCGTTTTCAATCAGGTAGCATGGCCCCTTCAATACACCCCTCGCAAGTTTGTGATTCAGCCAGAATCCAACAACTTGGTTATAATAGAGACAGATCACAATGCTTACACAGAGGAAACCAAGCAACTGCGGAAACAGCACATGGCTGAGGTATGTCATTTTTAGTTCTACAACATTATCATTGTAACTAGTTGTGTGGTCACGTTATGGGTAGTAACTTTATCTCTTTAATAAGTGTTGGTTTTCCTGCACTCTCATGGTCAAGTTTGATAATGCCGACAGAGCTGGTGTGGTTAGTGCATGGCCTTGTCTAGCTTATTGCCAGCTTGATTTCAGAATTCCAAACAAAATGATGAGATGAGTTTCACTTCATTAAGTTTCTTTGCTGGATAATACTGTTTGAAGCAAAACTGATAGTTGCACAATTTTGAATTCAAGCGTGTAAAGTTAGAATATTTCTTGTTATTTGCAGGTGATGAATTTTCAAAAACTTACACACAAATTGAAAAAGTGTGGGTTGTGCAAATGTGACTACAGGATTCAATGTCTCTTGAAAATAAAGCATTTTAATTGTAACTAACGAATTCTGTAATTTCAGGAGTTGATTGAGGCAGCTGATGAAGATGAGAGGGAGCTGGCAGCAGAAATGGCAGCACAGTTTTTAAATGATGATCGGCCAGAAAATATCTTTGGTGCTCCAAAAGCAGGCTTGGGCATGTGGGCATCTGCAGTGCGTGTCATCAATCCCATCACGGGGGAAAACCTGGAAAAAATTGCATTGGACCAGAATGAGGCGGCACACAGGTGGGTTTTTGCTGTGTTAACATCCTTTTCATTTCCAGTGGAATGATTGATGGTGAATATAACAAATAGACCTCCCAAGTTCAGTTGTTTCTTTTATTGATCCTGGATTTTTTTTTTCATATTTTTCATGAAAATGTTAATTTGTTATAAAGTTTGCCCTCAACTCCAAGTAAATCATACTAGTAGTGTATTTTTGCAAAAAAAGAAAAGATTAGGATTGTTATTGGGTTTTAGGATGTATGCACAGTGCTTTTTGACTTGCAATAATTTTGATTTTGTTTTCTCGTTTCGTTAGTGGCGTTACTTTTTTTGTCGCCTACAGATTTTGTTTTCTGTCTGTAAATTTTTGCTTAATGCTTCAGAAATCTGTTTTTCTTTTGGTGTACAGAGAAATGGTATTGGCTGCTCTGTTGAAAATATTAAATGGAATGTACATTCAGTATTAAGTGTAGGCAAAGTGTTGATTTTGATATTGTAAAGGCTGTTGTAAGAGACATTAATGACTTTCGTATCTTTTACAGTGATAATTGCACCTTTTTCTTCCACAGTATTGCCCTGGTGAAGTTCTCTTGTCGACCAGATGACACTTTTGTCATTGTAGGCATTGCCAAAGATCTTGTTCTGAATCCACGCTCCGTCTCAGGGGGTGAACTGCTTACTTACCAGGTATTTTTTATTTAATGTAAGCAGTGACATGAAAAGTGCATTCTTTTGCCGTTCCCTTGTTTGTTTTTGACAAGAGAGCCTTTTCCCAGAATGCTACAGAAACACATGTAAATGTTAGATGGCATATCTTTCTTATAGAATTGCCACATAATTTACATGAACACATATAAAAGTATCAAAATTGATTTCCCAAGTTATTCTTTATCTGTTTTGTGCACCATTTAAAGAGTTGCATTCTATCCAACTTTTGTGCATTGAAATGAAAACTTTATTTGTAAGCAATTTTGATGTGTTCAACATTAGTTGGAAGAATTGGGAAAGAAAGTCGTAATATCGTTTTATAAATTATTAGTTTATCAATATTTTCACAATTAAAGTACGGTGAATGAACTAGGTGAGCAAAATTTTAAAAGATATGAAATTTACATTATTCAGGTTCGAAATGAGAAAGTTTATTTTTTTCTGTCTTGGCACACTCTTCTAGGTTTTTCTTTAATGAAAAAACAATATAGATAATTTCTCCTTAATGTGGCCTTATATGTTCAATGAAGTATAAAGAAAATATTCTTTTCTGTGATATTATCTGTTTGAAATAGAGCTGACATAATGGTTTTGACTATGTTTATGACATGTCTCTACTAGTGATGTATTTATCCACTAAAATTGCATGTTTCCACTCTTATAGTTGTAGTCGCTTATCACTTGACACACCCTGTACCTCAATTCATTGCCATTATGATATTTTTAGGTAACTGAGGGTGGAAACAAGTTGGAACTTCTGCACAAAACTCCTGTGGAAGAAGTTCCAGGGGCCATTACTCCTTTCAATGGACGAGTCCTCATCGGTGTTGGAAAATTTCTTCGTATCTATGATCTTGGAAAAAAGAAACTCCTTCGCAAATGTGAAAACAAGGTAAGAACAAAGATCTTAAAGCCTTTGTTGAGGTATATTTATAATCTTTCATTGATTTATTGATTTTATTGCGTGTTTTTCTTATCTTAAAATTAAAAAAAAAAAACTTTTGAAGGCAGAGTCTTGTATGTTGCCAGAAAACAAGGGGGATGGCTTTTAATTGGAAGCTGTCTGTTTCTTTTGAACCCATTTTGAATGATTTTTGTCTTGCTGAGTTGATCCAGAATTTAAAAAAATAATTTTCAAATCATCGTCTAAAAATTAAATTAATAATTGTTGGCAAGTGAAATAGTTTTAAATAAATCACTTCCTAGTAAGGTCATTTGAAGGATCATTATTTAAAATTAATTTTAGTTCGAAAACTTAAGATGAATGCTACAAATTATAAAATTAATAAAATTATGCAACAAGGCCAATGTGGTTGCAATTACCATGACTAGGGAACATGAAATTAGCGAATAAGAAGCACTTCGCCCTTCTCCAGGGTACCGAGTTATCACTCTGTACTAAAAAAAATGTCCTGTGTTTTTCTGTATGTTCTTTCAGTACAAAATATTTTACCTTGCTTTATTCTCCTCTTACTCTTCAGCACATCCCTAACTTTATTGTGAGCATTCACACCATGGGCCAGAGAGTGGTAGTTGGAGATATTCAGGAAAGCTTTCACTTCCTTCGCTATCGGCGACCAGAGAACCAGCTTATCATATTCTGCGATGACACCAATCCTCGGTGGCTAACGTGTTCTTTCATGCTTGACTACAACACTGTGGCAGGTGCTGACAAGTTTGGCAATGTTACAGTGGTAAGTACTGAGTAGATGAAATGTATTTTATTCCCACAGTGACTCAGTTCATTAGAGTATTATCTGAAAAAATCAGTGCTCTTGGGATTTCTTGCCAATCAAGTCAGATATATGGAGAAATTACTGGATGTTTTGATATGACGCTATATCTCATTTCAGATGTATTTGTAGGAGGCAAATAATATACTATGTTATAATAATAAAAAATAGCCTTGTTTGCATACCTCATTAAGTGTTATGCTTAAATTAATCAAACAAGTCCATTATCTTTAAGTTTCAGTTCCTAAAGCTTGTGGAAATGATGTTTTCCGTGTTTCACCTGATCCTCTTGATTACAACATACCTTTGCTGATCCACAAGC
>JBDFRD010299957.1:0-10587 GCA_039654405.1 Bullina lineata
TTGTTGTGTTTCTTTGTGAATAAAGTGTTTTGTAACATTAGAGAACCCGTCTACGTTCTTTTATTGGATTCTAAAGTCTCAACTAGATTTCTCTAACTGAACCTGAACAGATCAATGATTTTTCCTTTTTTTGGTGTGATTTGAATGAATCTGACCATCAAACCCGTCGCAAACCACTCCTCTTAAGGGGAGGTTTTCCGAATGCGGTGGCATTGCAAGAATTCAAGGGTTAGGGGTTAGGGTTAGGCAGGGGTAAGGGTTAATGATAGGGTAAGGGTTAGGGTTAGGGTTAAGGGTTAGTGATAGGGTAAGGGTTAGGGGTAAGGCCCCTCTTTTTTATCCTACCCCACCAAAGAAAGCCCTCTCTAGTTACTTGGGGTATGAGACCGCATTCGGAAATCCTTCCAAAAGGCATGGCATCATGTGTCGGGAAATTATTGTAACACAAATGTTTCGTGAAGAAAGTGTATAAAATTTTTATTATGAACTCACACCTGTTCACAATGTACTAATGATAAAATTTTGAGAACTGGTAGCTGTTCTTTTTTAAACTTTTTGTTGTGTATCCAAACAACCTCTGACTTTAGTAGATATACAAGTGGAATTGGTCATTACATTGGGTGGTAACAAGGTTTGCAAGACGTAAAAATGCAGTTTTTTGCTACTTTTTTATTTGCACTGGTTATGAAGTTAAAGTGAGCCATTTTCTCTAGATGTTTATAATGAGTGGGTCTCACAGCCTCAGATGAGCAGTGCGCCAGTTACATCACCAATCCTTGTGTCATCTGCATTTTGATTAAATAAAAAAGGCCTTGCAGGGTAAACTCGTAATGTGTTACTTTCACCATGTCGGTGTCAAAAGGCGCAAGTTTTAACATTTTTTTTAGAAAATGTTTACATTTTAGTTCTGCTGAGTGCAAAGCTTTAAATTCCCATTTTAGGTCCTGACATCAATGGGTTGGTAGCTCTCTTAAATAAAGAAATTTAAAGCAAGCATTTTGCACTTTAGCTTTGTTGTGTAGTTTTCACATCACGTAAACATGACTTCGCAGAAAGTTCTGAAAAATTATTTGGTATGTTGTGTCCATTTACTGCTGATTTCATGCATGATGATTTATTGAATGAAAAATGGACCTGTGTTGGGGGTGGGATTTCATTTCGCTCCATCTCCTTTTTCCTGTTTAATTAGATTGATGCAGGGGAAAAAATAGAAAGGGAATGCGTACAAATAAATGATGAAAGCATAGCCGTAGAAGAATTTTCACAGACTGATTTTCTTACTTATGAGTGTGAGACTGCAATTCATGAGTCAGGAGAAAAGTCATGTATTTATAAAATGAAAGTTGATGAGCAAGTCGAATTTCCCTCAGTTCTGACCCGATTTGATATAACACTAGATGAATACCCAGAACTTCCAAAACAATTTAATCAGTTATTATATAAAAGTATTTTCTTTTTTTTTTTTACTTAGTCAGCAAAATACGGGACTCATGTACATTGTAATAAGGAAGCTGACTGATCACCTTAACTTCAGTGGTGATTGATATTTTTAGCTTGCTAAACCTGTAACAAACAGTAGTACAAATTTGAGACAGATGATGGAGGCATAGATGTTTATTAACTCACTCGGCATAGGCTGCCGACAAGTTTCCTCCAGCCATCTGTGTTCTGGGCCAGTCTCTCCAGCTGTCCCTATGGGTAGCCCATGTTCTTGGCATCAGCTTCCAGGTCGCGTCGCCATGTATGCTTTGGTCAGCCTCTCTTCCTTTTTCCCTGGGGTTTCCACTTGAGGGCCTATCTTACAGTACATTCCATGTACTGATAGTGGTGGTAATCCTGGTTAGGGTTAGGATGGCAGTCTGCTGAGTAGCTTCCAGATGATTCTGGCTTTCACACTCAACGGGATTCATATATTAAATGGGATTGCACCTTTGAAGGATTTATTCTTTTGCTGGAAAGTTGCAACTGTTAAATTCCGAAGTTGTACTTTTCTGGCCAAATTTTTTTTTTTTTAATAAAGTTCATTCATGGCCTCTGAGACAAAAGCAGAACTTATCCAGCAGTTTTAAAAGCATTAGACCTCACAGATAATACTAAAGAAGAGTTTCAGCAAGTATTTCTTCGAAATGTTTTTTCAGTTTGGGCTTCAAAAGATTTGCGTGAACTTAATCTTTTGGACAGAACAAATACTTTGTCAATTTTGCAGCAGAAAACATGAGTTCATTTGACGGGCAACTCCAGTATAAGCATGCTACTGTTTGTCTGATCAGTACCTTGTAAATGAATACTAAATTGACAACAATGAAATAATTTATTATGGTTTGATAATTACAGACTTTTGACCCCTAATTACTGTTGTTAATTGTTTTTGCATTCTTGACTTCTCTGTATTAATTTCTTCACCTTTGTGTCTTGTTCTGTTTGTATTGTTATTTTCATGGTAGGCTATGTTAGTTATCTTCACTTTAATACAGTGACATGCTGAAGATAATACCTCCTTGACTTTCAAATAAAAAGCATAACAGTTGATTTCATTTTTTCTATGCAAGATCTGAATATAGTAAAGCTCTCTATGCTTCTGGCATTCAAATTATCCCAGAGGTTTTTAGTCGTTGCTTTTCTGTGTCATGACAACAATTTGCCTTTGCCATTCCTAATGCAAGCTTTCAAGTGGACCACTTTCTGTTTGGTGGTGACACTGACTCACAAAATTCACGTGTTTGCCACTGTTTCACAATGATTTGTGACATTAATGATGAAGGTGATTTAAAAAATACTGTGTAGCCTTACAGGTACTAAGATTTGTTAGTGCTGATTGTAGATTAAATAATTGCTTGCTTTTATTGTTATAGTTCAGATTATGAAAATAGTTGCTGAAGTGTTCCATTCTGTTGTAGTTTAAATGAGGCAAGAATAAAATGTTAAAAAAAATTAAAAGAAATTAGAATTCATTTAGTGTTAGAAATATCTGCCTTTTTCTAAAGGTCCTGAAAATTTTAAGAGAAAAAAAGAAAAAGACGCCCATTTTATTTTACATCTTTTACTTAAAAAAGAAGAGGTTTACAGTACACAAAAGTAAAATTAGAATTCATAGTTAGTGTTTGAAATGTCTGCCTTTTTCTAAAGGTTCTGAAAAATTTAAGAAAAAAAAAGAAAAAAGACGCTCAGTTTATTTTACATCTTTTACTTAAAAAAGAAGAGGTTTACAGTACACAAAGTAAAATCTCTTGTCTGTTTATTAAGTTAAGTTACATCTATTCTTAGATCAAATGACCTTCCAGGAGCAAGTGAATGAGTAGAAAGAGTGAAAGAGGGCATGAGTATTCATGGTGCTTCACTTGTAACTTGGGTTGTTGATAGAGTCAAGTGCTGGTCTGGCCTGTGGTGTTCTGTGCTGGGTTGTTAGTGCAAAATATAATGTACGCAAATATAATACTATTGTTTTTCTTTACTATAAAAAAAGAAGTGAAATGTGTCTAAATATTTTACATTCTATATATATAATATAGTTCTCTCTATATAATATGAAAGGTAACATTAGTAATATTATTTGTGTGGAAATAGTGGATAGTTGTCAGTGTATGACTGGTTGGAGAAGGAGCTGTGATACTCTTCTTGCATCTATATTTATAATGCAAAATGATGAACATTCAAACAGACATCGGCGTAGCCTTTCTAGTATGAAATACAAGACCTTATATGGGCTACTGGCAGCCTACATAATGTAAAGTAAAAGGTGGAGGGGAGGGGGGTTACTTTCTACTTGAAAAGAGATAATAAACTGTCTTTATCCTTTGACCCTGCAGCCATGCAACAAAGTGTAAACCAAAGCCTATGTTTGTAAACAGGGGTTTAATTTTACCTTTTTGGACCACTGGTAGCCTGCTTGTGGTTATTTAGGCGGTTTTAGGCTACATGATCAAGACACCTACATGTACTTCTAGTATTTATTGTGTTGCAGTTTGAACCCTAGTCACGCTTGTAAGCTTCTGAGTAAAAAAAAAATTATTGTTGTTTAATGAAAGCAAATTTTTAGTACTTTGGTTTATATTCTAATGATATGAATTTAGAGCATGCTGGTATGACATTATTATAATTGCGTGTCATTTGTAATTGTATTTTTTGTCAACAGCATGGCAGAGAACCTTGTGTATTGTAACTATCCCATGACATTTTTTTTTCTGCTAACATTGATATTACCTCCAATAAAATAGGCGACTCTATTTTTAGCGTATGCCAACTAAGACGGTAGACTGTATAGTTGCAAAGCTGTGGGGTTTACCATGTAGGCTACTGGTAGCATATATTATCACTGCTTTCTTCTCTTTCTACAATCGCATTATTATAAATAAATACCTTTCCTGTGGAAAAGTCTTATTGATTTATTTCCTTCCTTTTTTGCTTTTTTACACTGTATACATAATCATTGTAAATCACCCCCCCAAAAAAAAAACAAACAACAACAACAACAAAAAAACAAGAAAACACACACACATGATATATATGTCTTCCACAAACTATTCCCATCTCTCTACTCTCTATCATTTGTTTCAGCTAACAACACCCACCCCCATGTTTTTATCCTTTGTTTTCCACCTCTGGATGTATTATTTTCCAATTCCAGGGGAAGAGATTTTTTATTTGCTATGTTATAGTTGTTGAAAAACATTAAACATTTACAATGTATGTATTTAAACAAGGAGGTAAGAAGTCTGTTTAAAATAATAAATTAACTGAAAAAAATTTTCTTTGAAATTCGTTTGATCCGTAATTGCAAAATGTCAGTTTCTTTGTGAACTGTATGTTAGAACTCTGTTTTCTCTGCAGATTAAAAGAGAAGGGGAGTAATCTGTTATCCCTGCTAATCATTCTCCAACTCTGCTCTGTTACTGTTTATAAATAAGTGTAGGTTGATGTAGTCCATTGCTGCTGTTTGTTGTATTAAGGTAATCCCTGTTGATTGGCTCGTATGCATCTGGTTCATATCAGAATTGTGAAGTAGCCAACTAGTGATTTTACTCCACTGGAGCTAACCCACACTGCTCTCCCTGCAAGTGTTATTAGCGTTCATATGGGCTCATGTTATTATATGCCTGTGTCGCTTCATGGATTTCTCAGTTATGAAATGACTAGTGGTGCTAGTGGGGTAGTGTTGTGAGTGGGAGACATGAATTATTAAATAAGGATCACAGGAGTGGTTACGGAGTACAGCTGTGTTTAGTGGTCCTGAATCAATAATTTGTACACACATATATGTGTATTATTCCCTGCTCCACTGCTTTTCGGAGTTTTGTGTGTTTTTATGAAGTTGGTTTGGTGCTCTACAGTCCTGTGTATCATGTTGAAGATCTTTTTTCATGTTCAGGTAAAAGACTGAACAGTAATATAGCTTATTTTTGAAAATGGTTTATGTGATTGGACATATTTCTTTCCCTTTCTTTTATTCTTGATTGAAAAGCCACTGGGTTTAGTCTTGGTTATAATCAGACACATAATATAGGAGATGGGAGGATGATAGAAACGTTTTTTTGTGGAAAAAAAATATGTATGTATTAAGTTATATAGTTATTTATAAAAAGTCATGTCTATATCAACCTCACCCAACAGTTTCTCAAGTGTTCTTCATAGTAAAGTATAGTATGCATTTGTATACAGATATCTCTCTATATATATTTGTTTATTATTTATGTGAAGAGGGATTGAACTTCCATACTATATACAACAAACTTTATTGTTTGATAATCTCCTTTCAAGAAATTCTCAGCTGTTACTGATCTTTCCTAGGTAAAATTAATCAATAATGATGATAAGAATAAAGAGCAAAGACTCTCTAAAGCTCTGTGTGTTATTAATGCTGCAGGCTTTCCTGGTAAGGTGACATACTTTCCATACTTGCATTACCATACTGTTGATTACATTTACCATACAAAAATACCACATATATACGCACTTACCCTTTCTTTAAGAACTTGAATTGCATCCATGGATTGCAAATTATCAATATTGTTTACCACTAATGCTATTGAAATGAAATCACTTCAAGTCTCCTTGAAGTAGTCTTCTTACATTGTTATTCGTGCTAACAGTGAATCCTCTGTGAATCCCACTACTAAAAGTAGTGTAAGTAACTGAGTCTTGGGAAGGATGGGTTTTAGGTATATTTTTTCTGCCCAGATGCTGTGAAATCACTTAAGTTGGTCAGATGATCCTATGTGGGTTGCATGTTACCAATAGGAATATTGTGCAAATGTTCATACCATAGAACATTTTATAATTTTGATGAATTAATTTAGCACACACCTATTTAGGTTAACTGAAGTGTTGCTTATGAAATTATATCTTTATACACAGATGAAAGAAATGAACCAGCAGCCTTGTCTTTTTACATTTATTTATTTCAGTAAGGCATACGTTATATATACATGTATACAAAATGTGCTTGTACTAGTCTTTATTTTTAGGCTGTGGTCACACTGATGAAACGTTTCATCCCTTTCTGTAAATGTTTTTTTTTTCATCATTCATGTATACATCTGACCTGGCCAGATCTTTTATGTCTGACCTGTGAAGTTTTTCACAATGAATTGTTTGCATACTTGGAAGAGCTTTTCATCTGTTGGCAGATGAAGTGTCTGCTATTGGGATGAACACTCTGGATTCAGTGCATTGTGATTCAGATTGTTTGACCACTCCGCTCTATCTCAGCAGTAGCTTCAGAAAAACTGCCTGTTTACAGGCTGTTTAAAAGTGTAGTGTTTTTTTCATAAGTTTGTTATCCCATCAGTACAGCCATAAAGATCTCTCTCTACTGAGACTCGAGGTTATGCATGTAAGTAGAATGGATGCTTAGCAGTAGCTTTATAAATGATAAAAAGTAATAATAAATGTTGAACAACTACAGGCTCACAACTTTGGTTTGGCTTAATCCAACCCCCAGGCCATTGATCATTCTGGTATACTTATTAATATCACGATAATTTACTTTGGTATGAGGATAGGAAAAATCCTAGCTTATTTTCTCCTCTTGCAAAAAATTGGGGTTAATATAACGTGTTGCAATAAAATAATAATAATGTATGAAAAATAGTTATATATCATATTTCACAGCTTGTTTACATTTATTGACTGTACACCCCAGTGTATTCCTGACATGTGTTGATCTAACATTGTAGTAATGATTTTACTGGTATGGGAGGAATGAAACCCTACGATCGATATTCAGGGAAACACTTTGGAGAAATAGACCATTGTTTTATGTCGGCAATACTCTTTATTTAATGGTTATTTCTACTTGATCCTATGTGTGCATCAGTATATTATGAGCTGGTCAATAACATCTGTTGTAATTGTAATCACAGATGGTGTTGATGCAAAGAAAAAAAAAGAGTCATGCAGTCTGCGGGTGGTTGCAGCTGTAAAAATTGTCTAGATGCTGAGAACACTCTCTTCACACTTTCCCATGATACAGATGATACCTGGATCTCATGTAATACAAACATAATCTATTTGGAGTGACTTACACTCTCTTTATGTTACTGAGTGCAGTACTACATGACTTGTTATGGTGTTATCAGCAAGATTAGTCTTGAGTCAAAGGTGTGTGGGTTAATTACCTTCCTTGATCATTTGCTTTGTTTCATTACTGCATTGTGAGGACCTGAATGGACTGGAGGTGTCTGGGCTGGAAGTTAGTTTAAGTCTGAAGTGTATTTTAATATTTTTTTTATCACATCTGTCAAGCACATAATATATATATTAGTTTGAATTTATTTTTAAGTACTTTCTGGATGTTGTAAAATTTTGGAAATGTTTGACTTTCTGGATGTTCTTATAAAATTTTGGAAATGTTTAACAAATTAGAAATGATCTTTCTTTCCCTTCAACGTCATTTTCTTTTCTCTTCTTTGTCTCTGATGCTGATGCATGTTAATCCTAGTTGATGTCATTGTTTAGTTTTATGTGTGCTAATAATAACATTGCGATGTGCTATATTTGAAGCCCATACATTATTTCTTCTTCTTTTTCCTCTATCAGGGTATGACAGTTCTTTGATAATGACTACCTGCTGATTGACGTGTTCAGTCATTCAGAACTTTGGGTTTGAATGTCAGGCTCAAGGTTGACAAGAGTTTCATAAAAATAGCATCAACTTGTTTCGTTTCAAGCCAGTAAGTATGGGCTAAATAACACAAGAGGCTGGGAAGTGATAAGTGAAAGTGTGCCCTTTGTTTTGGTCGAAAAGATTCAGGAAGAGATTTAAGGAGGTTTAATTTGTGTGATCCTTCTCCAAGTATCTACAGATTAGAATTTTTAATTCAAATTTAAAATCCGATATCTTTATTAAAAGAGGGCTTGAAAATAAAAGCTAAGTACAAAATGTTCCAAGAGAATTTGATCTCAAATTCTCCTCCTTATTGGCTGTTAAGATGTATCTTTTAGTGTGGATCAAATTTACAAATTTTCTGTTATTTCAGAAAAGGGCACATTTTAATCTTTAGGTTATTGAGTGTTAGTGAAATGTCTTGACAAACACAGCTACTATTTAACCCTTTGCTTACCCAGGCTCAGAAATTCATTTATATTTCTTTAATTGGTTACCATACTGTGGTGTGGTAAATGAAGGATTAGGAAATTGAATTCCCAATCCGGTTATCTTAGGTTTTAATTCGGACGATGACCGTGTTGTGTGCTTCAGAAAGACACTGTATACCATTCCCCCCTCCCCCAGGTTCAAATTGGGTACTGTTGTCTTAGGCTGGGGAAATAAACCTATGACAGATTGGAGTTCTATGTGGGAGATGATGTAAAAATCATCCCTTCTGTTCCACGCTTCTGACCGTCGGCGATATCAGACCTGCTAGCATCCAGGACTGGAAAACCAACGTTAAATAACCTTCCTACCTACCGCGCTACCGATAAGCTGGGATAACTGTATGGGCTTCCTAGGCCTTGAAGTAATTTGACTTCTTTACTTTAGGTATTATATCTTTGTTTCCCTGTGACAGCCTCTTGAAATGTCTTTGTTTCCAGTGGCCGAGCCTGGAGCAGGGTTTGACTCAAGGGGCCTGGGGCTCCGTGCTCAGAAGAAGCTGCTGGGGAAAATGTCCAGCAAGAAGATTGCCATGACGTTCATCGATGAAACAACAGGCAGGGTCCTGGACAATGCTCACAAACTGATGAAGCAGTACAAAGGGAATAAGAAGGATGCAGACAAGGTGTTCAAGTACATCATCAAGTCTGTGGTCAAGGTATTTAGTTTTAACATGACCTTTTTACATGTGTAGGAGGTTTTTTTTTTGTTTTTTTAAAAATCAAAATGCATGCCTTTAATAGAATTGTTTGGTCATCTCTTGTGACTGAAGAGTGGGCAGGGTTCTACATTACATCACATTCATTATATTGTACCCAAGGCAAAGATGAGTAGCAAGCAATTGTAGGAAAAAAAATAGGTAGACATACTCCGGAGAGCTGTGGCAGTAATTCTATGAGATATGTTTAGGAGCTGTGGCTGTAATTCTATGAAATATGTTTAGGAACTGTGGCTGTAATTCTATGAAAGCTGTGAGATATTCCAAAATATAAATAGGCGTTATGTCATAGGCATATAAGCAATCAGAGTAGACGAAAGTCTCTGAACTGAACTGTACGTGTATTCACTATTTGTTATTCCAGTCGAGAAAACATTTGGATGGAATATATTCCATGCAGATTTTTACTCTTTGTGCTCAGTAATGAAAAAAAGGACAGCCCAGTTGATTTGTTTTACACACCCAGCACAAACTCTGTAATGAAGAGTTCTCTGGTTACTAATGAAATGTCTGAGCCAAAGGCACAGTCACTTTATACGTGTACCAGCATAGGGTAAAGTCATTGTATACTTCATGTGTATTGAAATGTGATATAATACGCTAGGCTGGAAAGAATCAAAGCTTGTAGAATGTATGAATTAATGATCTCTCTCTCTCTCTCTATTTCTCTGTATGTATGTCTGTCTGTCTGTCTCTCTTCTTCTCTGTCTCTTTTTAGTGTGTCTGTCTGTCTGTCTCTCTCTTGTTGCTGTGTATGTCTGTCTGTCTGTCTTCTCTTCTCTTTTTCTCTGTCTCTTTTTAGTGTGTATGTCTGTCTGTCTCTATTTCTCTCGCTCTTGTTTGTGTGTATGTCTGTCTCTCTCTCTCTCTTGTTTGTGTGTATGTCTGTCTGTCCGTCTTCTCTCTCTTTCTCCCTTCTGTGTATCTTGTCTGTTTGTATGTCTGTCTCTCTGTGTTTCTCTCTCTCTCTTCTTTGTGTGTAGGTCTGTCTGTCTCTCTCTTGTTTGTGTGTATGTCTGTCTGTCTCTCTCTTGTTTGTGTGTATGTCTGTCTGTCTCTCTTTGCCTTTCTCTCTCTCTTGTTTGTGTGTATGTCTGTCTGTCTCTCTCTTGTTTGTGTGCATGTCTGTCTGTCTCTCCCTGTCTTTCCCTCTCTCTTCTTTGTGTGTATGTCTGTTTTTCTCTCTGTCTGTCTCTCTCTTATGTCTGTCTGTCTCTCTTCTTCTCTGTCTCTTTTTAGTGTGTCTGTCTGTCTGTCTCTCTCTTGTTGCTGTGTATGT
>JBDFRD010300066.1:0-10583 GCA_039654405.1 Bullina lineata
TTCTGCTCAAGGGCTTTTGTCAGGGGCCATGTCTGGCACTGATAAGTGAGAGTTGGCAGGAATATGGTGTTGATCAGTTTTGCCTTGGTGCACATAGGGATGCTGGGATGTCGCAGAAGGGGGCAAGTTGATAACTGACTGCGTTTGCTTTCTGGCAGCGTGTTTTCTATTTCTCTATCTAGTTACCTGAATTCAGACGTCTACTTTAGTTGGGCTCCGTTGATGTTAATTTCGAGCTTTTCTGGGTTTCTGCTGACTGTCATGGCTTCGGTCTTGCTCTCATTGATGTTCATGCCATAGGTCTCACAGCATGTGTTGAGCTGGTCTGTGGGCTCTTGCAGCTTGTCTTTGTGTCATTCATCATGGCTTGATCGTCAGCAAACAGAAGTTCGTTGAGTGCCTCCAGGTCTGAATTGGCCTCCTTTGTGATCTGGTCCATGTAGATGATGAAGAGCACGGGGGAGAGGACACAGCCCTGTCTCACCCCAGATGTCATGGGGAACCAGTTGGAAAGTCCATTAGGGGTGCGCACTGCGCTCTTGCTGTTGGCATATATATGTTGTCTAAGAGCTGTCCCTTGGTGTCATACTGTTCCAGAGCCCTCCAAAGCTTATCTCTGTTCACTCTGTTGAGTGCCTTTTCTTGATCGACAAATACCAGGTGGAGTGCTTGGGTATACTCATTGGCTCTTTCACTCATCTGTCTCAGCGTACAGATCACGTCGGTACAGCCGACAAAACTCTAATGCATAAAATAAATCTTTCCCATGCATGTGCCAGTGGCCCATGTAAAACGTGGAAACTGTTAGTCTTTTTTTTCCTAGCAAAGAAGGGCTGGGTCTATGGAACAAACACATGTGTGGACTTACTCATTTTTTACTAGTAATACACCTTCGTGATCTTCATGGACTATGAGCACTGAACTGACCCAAGACGCTTGCAGTCAGCAGTGATAGTTGTTTGATATGCGATGAGCTCTGAGAAAACAGAGTGACCGGAGGACCTTTAATGCGATTCCAGAGATTGTTGTCGACAATACGTAAGTTTCTCCAGCCTATTTCTTCATTTGAATATGCTAGTACCGAGGCCTTGGCTGGTACACAAACGAGGGGGAATTGTACAGTTGCCTCCGCGTATTCTTTAAAATACCTGCCTAGCGCCTCTTTACTCAATATTTTCGATTTGTGAAAACGCGTTTTCTCAAAGGCGTCTATCATGAATAAACATTTGCCGACACAGAAGTACCTAGAGGAAATCAAAAAAGGCATTGATTGCACAGATCCGTTGTTGCTGTGGCAAAGATACAGGAAGCACTCAGATTAATGAGGACCTTCATATCTGGGGGTTTTTTTCGAGCCTAGAGCATTTTCATGCAATTTGATAGTGTGCAAACTCATTTCTGATATACAAGGTTCGATTAAGATCCTGTATTTTATTTCCCCTTAGAAATATAAGCTGCCCATTGATTGCTTTTCCCTAATGTGAGCCGCTTTAAACGGAAGAACGCATTAAATGCGAATATTATACAATTTGTAAATCCTTCCTTTCAAATTTGCAACTTTCCAGTGTGAACTTCGATTTTACTTCAAACTTAAATATGAATTTCCAGTGTTTATATTATAATCTGACTGCACAATGTACGCGCGTGGACTTTGCTTTCACGTCTGAACTTGCAATTTAGATTCCTTTTTGTGGCTTTCACTCTTCGTTTTTATAGGAAAAATAATATAATTTTATTCTTTATTTTGGCTGCATGGCTTAATGAAATAAACATTGAAATATTTCCCACAACATGAATAAACACGAAAGTTAATTCGTATTTAAATTCAAGTAAGATCTAAATTGTAGTCAGTAACAACAAGAATCAATATATTATTTCTGTTTCATGTTCGTTTGGCACCGCCACCTTGTTTCTGCCGCTTTTGTTTATAACATCCTGTCTTATCTAAATATAGAAGTCGTGGGATACAGATTTAACTACATGTATGTCGGCAGGGAACAAGAAAGGAATACTTGGTATCTAATTCACATGATCTGGATCAATTCTTAAGTATAGAACCCCATTTTTTTAAGCAAAACACCTCCCTGCCTATAATGTTGATAAAAATAACAAAGGACTTACAATTTCACTTATTAGGAACATAGCAGGTAAAACCTATAGCTACAAACACTCTGGTGAAAGCATATATATTTTCATATGCTGAAAAAGACATGAGTCAAAAGGAATTTATTGTATGACATTTCTGTACTTGTAGAAAAGACAAACATAAAGTAACGTAAGATAAATGATGATTTGTCAAATATTTTGTCGTTCAAGGTACTTAAAGCTCCTTACTGGACGACTAAGTCCTATTGATCCGTTGCATCTGGCCTGAATGTGAACATGAGACGAAATGAAATATCTAGATTGATACCATGAACTCTACTTTGTTTCTCGTAATGGATTTCCCTCGAGAGCTTGAAATGATACGTTAATCTCATAGTGCGATGTTCTTCACGTTGTATGGCGATAACTAAAGCAAGAAGGCAAATCTTTACAGTATGTTGGTAACTAAAACCAGAAGGCATTGCTTCTTTGTTGATTGACATCTTGATATACAAAGGGCGTTCTTTTTTTTTTTCGTCACAGTACTTGGGAGGGCTGTGCTCAGTATAACGTCAGGGGAAAAACGTTTTTTTGGGGGGATGGGGGTTATGTTGCGGTTAGGAGGAGGTGTGTTAAATGCGTTTTGCTTTCTGTCACTTACTGGAAAATTTGCACCGTTCAGTGAGGCACAGAAAAATTTGCTTGAAAGAGTCATAGACAGTACATTAGACCGTAGGCCTTCAACTTACAAGTTCACGTTACCCTTTATTGTTCATACTATAGGGCCCTAGGGAAAACGTGAATGGATGATTACTCTTTATTGGATCATCGATCTTAACTATGACACTTGGTGACAACTTCCTAAAAGCTTCTCTTCGCACTTCCTACTCGAGAAGAAAGAGTTTGACTGGAGCAAGGATTAAGTATCCATTTCCATGTCTAGTAAACGAACTTAACAGACAGTCACGCCGATTGTCCTGGGCGTGTCCTGCTCTGGACATGTCCGAAATGTCGAATGCGGCGAACCTTGGGTTTTTCACGTTGGTTTTTGCTTCTGTGCTTATACTGGTCAATTCACAAAATGTGATTCACAAATATATTATTTATTAGTTGATCTCAGTCAAGCAATTAATTCAGAGCAGTGGGCTCTACCTTATTTATTACTCCTGAGACAATGGTCATCCCGTTTAATTTCCTTTGATCTTACTTCTCAGGTTTCTATAATTTGTGTTTTGTCCTTCTCTGTTCTTACTACTTCGTTATTTTTCTTATTGAACGTTCAAATTTAACGAATTGTAAGAAACAAGAAATAATCTTAAGATGAGTCATTTTATTTGACCACTGGGCATCGTGTGGGCACAGTAGGCTTTATTTAAACAGTTAAAAATAGTGTACTGAATAACTGGTTCACAGGTTTGTAAAATCGAGACAGCCCAACATTGTTTATTTGCGCCCCCATTTCCGATAAACAGAATAAAAACGGTTGTCTCTTTCGCTCCATTGGGACATGGAAGTAAGAGTATACACAAGCATTCCATGAGAGTTCTATCAGATATGTGCCAGTACTATGCGGTGATACTGTTTTGCTCGTTCTTTTCCACCAAAAGTTGCTCGATCGTAATGTAATACTGGTCTTCATTTTGCCAACTAGCGTGGCCCTTTCCATGTCCTTGAATTACCGGATTTGACTTATTTATGGCTGTAACATTTTCTGGTCAAAGCCGTACCCGGTTATCGATCATAGTTGGCCTTTGTGAGACGGTCTCGTTTGCTTTCCTCTTGATCCCCTCGCTTTTCAACTCAGTATTAGTTTCTCTTCATTGTTTCTCCACTTCACCGTGTTGTTATCGTTGAGATTTGTTGAGATGATGGCTGTTTGTCCCCAATTTCTTATCTTGCTTGGTATGTTTTGCACAACTCTGCACGGTCATTTTAGTTATATCTATGCTATAACAATTATGCACGCAGCCCGGTATTGTACTGTAGAAAGCATCTCATTTTTTGCAAAAAAAATTGTTCAATAGTTCTGTTGTTCTTTGATGAGTGAAAACATCCTTTGGAAAATGTTTAAAAATGTAAAGATTCAAATGAACTTTTTGAACTAAGCATATGTTCTAATGATTCTTCGAGGACAATTATGAAATGTGTTTTTTTTATTTAAAAAAAAGACAAAATATACAAAAACAGCTCTGGGATTACGAAGCTTAACAACAATAGTTGTTAGGAACTAATGAGACGAATCTGAAATGGAGACGTGAAACTGGAATAATTCCAGACGTGGACAGCCTTTGTTTTCAGGCTGAAATAATGACAAACATCCAAACCTGATTGTTACAGTGTTGGTAATGTCCCGACCATTGAACAATAAATGAAAGAAACTCACTCGTTCAATCCAAAGTGAACTCTGTTCTCCTCTTGCTCTTTGCACTCTGGAATTGATGCCACCATCCAAAAACACTCCACATTTCAGATTTCTCACAATCTTTCTCATGGTATCCACTATCAGTGCGATTGATTTCTTTTTTTTTTTTTTTTTTGATTTACTGCTTCCACCCGAAGCTAAAACTAAACATCATTCCAATGAAACTTGCAAAAGCATTGAAATATCGTTGAGTAAAGCTGCCTTTCCATTTGTCACAAACAACATTGGAAATTCGCTCCATGTTTTGAAATGATACGTTACTCCTATTTTCTTTTCCTCAGATGTGTCGCTAAATTAAAAAAGAAAGAGTCCGTTGAACGTCAACGTTGTTAAAAGCCGCTTTTCCAAGTGTCCAGTCCAAGCAATGGAATAATCGCAACAGCGTCGAAAGCCCTGAATTACTTCTGGAGAAAAGACTTTTATTAAAGGATTAGATTCAAAATATATTGTCGTATAAATGATTACTTTCAGGTCAAGATCTTTGTGACGAAAAATAATCCCTTCATTCTTCTTGTAATCGCATGAGCAGAATCCAACATTACGTCGTTTCGTGGTTAAATAAATGCTTATAAAAAATGAACATTCGTTTTCAAAACAGAGAAACTTAACACCAGCAGATGTCAGTGTGGTTTATAAGCTTTATGCGTCTCGTTTCTGGCATTGAAATAATGAATTATTTGTTCAATAATTGATTGACATTATTCCTACTTATGGCGGCAAACACTTCTCAGGGAAGGACACCTTCGTCCGACAAGAAAGTTCGATATCAGATTCTATTGTCTCTCAATTTCAAAAATTCAAGTTACTGATTTCTATTCAGGTCGACTTATACGAGATAATTATTGTTTCAACGAGCTCTGATTTACGACATGGAGTATCTGTTTCCACGAGTTAATGAAACGTCAGCCTTTGTAATACGTCTTGCTACTGAGAGGCATGTGCCAGATGCATTGGCCGTCGGGATCACGGACACAGCCATGGAGCTGACACCAACTACTGATCTGGACCTGAACGTGTCCATCATTATGGAGTATGAACGTAAACGATCAAGGTTTGTTTTACTTAAACAATGATTGTCTCCAAAATGCCTTAGAAAGTGATTCGTCGTACTGTTTCAAAAAGTATGTTATAAATTAAAATGTCGGGAATTCTTTATGCATATATTACAGTCTATATACATAGTACATACATTTGCTCCCACAGAAGCGCCAAAAGGAGGGCGAAAGAGGCATTGATAGCACAGCAATATAATTTATGTTACTATAATACATTAAAATACATAATGACTGCCTGTATCTTTTAAGTTCATCTTCAAAATCATCTTCAAACTCTCAAATTATATGTGAACCTCAGAAAAAGATAATACAACTTATGACGGACCAAAGAAACAAGCATTAATTTATGATGATTGTTGACAATTAACAAAACTGTAGAAATGCATTCTTTGAGAAACGATTACTGGTATGTCAAGGTCAAACCACTTCAACATTAATATCTGTATCATGTGATGTTTAGCGAACCGCCTTTGCTCACATATACTTAATACACTAAAACTATTAAATCTTTGGCCCTTACTTCTCTTCCTTTAGATACCTTCGTTTTCGAACTGCCCAGATCGTCCTTTGTGCTTGTGGACTCCTGGGAAACGGAGCCATGATAGTGGCCTGGTCAGCGAGCCACCGCCGTACACCAATCGTGGCACTGATGACTTCACTCGCTGTGTGGGACTTGGGTCTCCTCCTTGGACTACTCTACTACGCAGTACGTAACTTCTTGTGGTGGCGCAGGAGGAGCAACATCACACTCCCCCCTTGGTCTGGCTCGGTTTACTCCGTCGGCGACGACCCTCCAATGTACGCGGCGATTTTCGTCGTCCACTGCTTCATGTGCGCTTCTGTGTTCACCGTGCTCCTCATTTCAATTGTGCGTTACATCGCCGTCCGACGGCCGCTCCAGGGACGTTCTTTGTGCTCCCGTCGCAGCATGCTCCTTTTCATCGGCCTCGTCTTCATTTCCGCTGCCGTCATGGCCTTCTGCTTCACCGTCCAGCATTTCTGCTTGTCCTTCGCCTGCGTGACCTCGAGTGGGATCTGCCAGTACGTTGTGCATCACCGCAGAGCGTTCAGTTACCCTTACTACGTTATCATAGGGATGATTCCTTGGATGGGTACCATCCCTCTTAGCGTGCTTTTAATCGTCCACGTCATTCGCATCCCCAAAGTCCGGGAGCTACGTCGAGGACCAATAACGTCTTTGTCCATGGAACATGACGCCAAACGCGTGACGCTGCAAGTGATTTTAATGCTCTTGCTCTCGGCTTTTACGTACCCTGTAACGCTCAATATTTTTCTCGCCATGCAAGAGTCGCCCGACTGGCCGTTGGAGGTCCAGGAAAAACTGTATCTCACCAGCGACTTCCTTCTCGTCCTCAATTCTATCGCCCACATTTTCCTCTTCTACATCGGAGGCAAGTTCTTCCGAGATTCGGTCTACAGACGCATGCTTTTACTATCCTCGTTTTGCCGTCGTCATTCAGATACTTCGTCCGCCTATTGGCAAAGGCACTGGAAATCAAGAGGGTTGCATACCTATCATGTGGTCACAGGAGTAAATGGCCAGGGGCAGGAAAATGGACTCGTTTCTTGTGAAATCGAGATTACAACTCAAACGATAGGTTGTTCTTCCCATGAAAAGGATTTTGAAACTGAAACTGAAACACGCTTGTAGCTTTTCGGCAAGTTTGGCGGGCTCAGAAGTCTTTTGTGTTACTGAAAACAAACCATTAGAAAAGCCTTCACTATTTCCAAAGACGTGGGAAGGGAAGCCTTCAACTGACCGAATTCCTGTGCTAGCCATGTGACACAGTGGATATTTGTAACAGACAAAAAACTATATTTTCCAAATAAACTGAATAAGGAGGTTGAATGTAAAAGTTAAGAGGAAATCGGGCAGACAAGAGGGGTTAATTGCACAGAGGACAGATGGGATTATCGTCTACAACAAGGACTGTGTGTTATATCACTAGTAGCTTCAGTTTTTTTTTAATTCTTGAGCTTGAAATACCATTATTATTATTAAGGTGTGATAAAAGAACGAAAAAGGTTTCATAGTGTTTGAGTTTATAATGAAATTAACTATGTGAGAGCTGTGCGACTAAACAGTCATTTGTGACGAATCTTAAATAGCAATACCTTTAAATCTGATGTATAAAAACTATTGAAAATTCTCAAGCAGTGTGTTTTCGAGTTGGCTGAATAAAAAATCATTTTAAACGTGCAAGGATGTTCAAATAATAATACAGATTATAAGGCCAGACTTTCAAATTGTTGACTTCTGAAAAATGTGGGACTCCTTTGTACAGCTTTTTTCTTTGCCTCATTTTGTACCTTTGCGATTGATCCAGATTAGGTATCTATTTCAGAGAAATAGTTTATTTTAAATGAAGACTTCAGTTTAGGGGAATGTTGCCCCCTTTACTTAAGCCAATATAAATTCTACTGGGATTAGATTACAGGGGTAAGGCGTGTCCAGTAATTCAGACCACGAAAGCTTCAGACTGATTCAAACTCCAATGATGTACCAACATGTGCGTCTATATAAATATAGTCACATATATATATTTGACAGAATGAGGTGCACAGTGGCCAAATAGTTAGAGCGTAGGGGGCTTGATCCATGAGTCCTCGGTTTGAATCCGCGGCGACTGTGTCTTGTGCCCTTCGAAAAGACATTTTACACTATTTTCTCTCTCCCCACACAGGTGCGAATTGGGTACCGATTTATTATTCTGCTGGGGAAATAAACCTTCGACAGACAAGCGTCCTGTCTAGGAGATGATGTAAAAATCGTCTGTTCCGCTTCATGCTACAGAACCCAGGACAAGCTGCGGCTCAATCAGCCTCATAGGCCTTGAAGGAACTTTACTTGACAGAATATCTATGCGACAGGCATACCTAACGTTTTCAAAGTGAATTTGGGGTTAAACTTTAAGTTTTGCATTTACTCAGTCTTTCTCAAGGTAAAATTCTCTGCAATCAAGGATTCTTGAAACTTGCTGGTGACTCTCAGTAGAGTTTGAGAAATGTACTTGTGAAAGAATATTACTGCTGGCAAAAAAAAAAGGGGGGGGGGGGGAATGATGATGATAAAGAAGTCTTTTTTCAAGGTTGCCCATATGGATTGAGCGTATTTTGTGATCTTGTTTCTTTTGGTCACGAAATTTGCTTTGTTTAATTTCAGTCACCATACAAACAGAATGCATTCAGTTTTCTTAATTTGATTTAATCTTTATCGCAAAAAAATATTTCACAATGCATAATGTCCATCTGTGGCGCAGTGGCCGAATGGTTAGAGGGTTGGACTCCTAATCCAAGGGTCCAGGATTCGAATTTGGGAGGTAATCGTGTTATGTCCTTTGGAAAGACACTTTACACTACTTTCCTCTCCCCACCCAGGTGCGAACTGGGTACCGGCATATTCTGCCGGGGAACTAAATCTACGAGACTAGCGTCCTGTCTAGGAGATGAAGTAAAAATCATCTGTTCCGCTTCACGCTACCGAAACCGGGAAAAGCTCCGGCTCTATGGGCCTCATTGGCCTTGAAGGAACTTACTTACTTTTCCTTCCACCTATTGGCGGTCCTTTTCCAGTTGATATCTCTGTGCTCGGAAGAGCTGATGTCATTGTTGTTGAGGTTATTGCTGCCACCTCTGATATTCTTGTTGCTGCTGGTTTTGTTGTTGTTGGTGGTGGTGGTGCTGGTGGTGGTGATGGTGCTGGTGGTGGTGGCGATAGTGTTGATGGTGGTGGTGGCGGTGGTGATGTTGGCAAGGCGATGCTGGTGGCGGTAGCAACAACATATTATCAACCGTACCATATCATGATTGATGCAATAAAAAATGCTTGCTATACGGTATGTATGGCGTTTCTGTTGGAAAGTAAAACAAAAGAAAACGCATGTAGGCCTATGTGAGTGATAAAATCGTATCTTGCGATTAAGTGCAAAAAGCACCGTTGAGCCGACTCAACAACAACTCACTCATGCCCTTCACCCCCATTGGGGCCCCGATAAGTTTCCTCCAGCCATCTCTGTTCTGGGTCAGTCTCTCCAGCTGTCCCCATGTGTAGTCCATCTTCTTGGTGTCAACGTCCAGGTCACGTCGCCATGTGTAAAAAAACATATCTGCTACAAAAACGTCAACAAAAACAGCATTCTTAAAGAACACAAAAGCTAACCCTTACGTTTACCAATTTTTCAGCAACAACTCCATATTGCACTGAATTAGAAGTACCAACCGACTGCTTACTGGGTGAAACGGTCTGCATAGAAAGTTGCCGCACAGAGAGACTGGATGTTCAGTGCCCAACAGGGCCTGAAGACTGCAAACCGGGCTGCGAATGCGTGAATGGTACAAAGCGGTAAGTAAACATAATAACGTGCTCATACCAGAGGACGTTTTCTGCATACAGACAATAGAGAATGCCTGACTCTACAGCCTTTATTCACATGGTCCGTACCTACCGGAAGTAACCATTGAGGTCTCACAAAGTGAATGCCCTGTCAATCACATCTTAACGCCACGATAGGATGTACTCGGAAAGTAGAGCCTACACTTTCATGTTTTTTTTATTAATTTTCTTTATTTTTCTTTGTAACACCGATAAGTACACGCCTGTATAAGTTCAGCTCCACTTTCTGATTATGTCCTGTCTTGGCGTTAAGATTTATTTGTTTGACAGGGCGTTCACAATGTGAGACCGTTGCTGTTACTTCTGGTAGGCACGCATTACGGATCAAGCACAATAAATACTGTGGAATCGGACACTGTCTATCTAATATTTCACTTGACTAGAGTTTTGAATGCCAGAATCCAGCATACTGAATCTATGTGTTTTATTTCATTAAACAGACTCACAAAAAAGAGAAAGGCTTCATTATATCACATGGTATTATTTCTGTGGTCACCAGAACTTCTTCTCTCTTCTTCTCTCTTCTTCTCCTTCTACTTCTTCTTCTTCTTCTTCTTCTTCTTCTTCTTCTTCTTCTTCTTCTTCTTCTTCTTCTTCTTCTTCTTCT
>JBDFRD010300177.1:0-10583 GCA_039654405.1 Bullina lineata
CATACATACATACATACATACATACATACATACATACATACATACATACATACATACACACACACATACATACATACGTACATACATACCCTCTATCTTTGTCTTTCTTCATTTTTTCTTCAACCCCGAGACATTCTCTATGACTGCCTATCTGTGTAGGCTGATAATATACTCCCAGGCTGAGGAATCCCCGTCACTACAATGAATGACAGGACTACAAGACAAGGAGATAATGAAATTTTATTATATGCTCGTTTATGAGCTGGTCCATTCCCTTCATAGAACAGTCAGTCAGAATGGTGCTTCGGGCGAGGTTGGTGGCTGCTTAATTGTGAGGCATATAGTAGTTGGTTTGGGTGGTGGGATGTTTGGTTTCTGTATGATAGCGTCTGAAGATACAATGATTAATTTGTAGCAAAGCTTTAAACTTGACTCAAATCGAATAGCGATATACAAGGTGTTCCAGAAGTCACACACCATCCTGGTTTTCCAAAAAACAAACAAACCCGTAATGACTTCAAAAAATGTCTATTGATATATAAAAATTCTCAAATTGAGTGCAGTCAGAAGAGTGAAAGACAGTTTGATGAAGAGAATTGATGCGCATTTTGTTGCAGAGGGTGGGGTTAAGGTTTCAGTTACAGTGTTTTTGAAATAAAAAAAGGTGGTTTGTTTGTTTTAAACCAGGATGGTGTGCGACTTCTGGGAGACCCTGTAGAATAGGAGATATTGTGGTGGGTGGGGCAAGGCAAGTATCAGGTGGTGGGAAATAGATTCATTAGAAAGAAGAATTTATACGAAATTGAAAGTGAAAACCGTATGAATTGTATACACACATACATATGCACACTCAATTTTTATTATTCTTGTTGATTCCACATATGATGTGAGACGTGAAATGAATATCTGCACGATTATAAAGACTCACTTACACACGAAATGCGAAATCCTTCCCAGACTTTGCTGAAACACTGTCACTTGTGTAAAACTAACAGAGTCTTTTGGAATTGGAAACCATTTCGCTATTTGAATTGCCAGCATTGATCCGTCAATTTTTCTGTTGTTTTTGTTTTTGCCGTCTGTCCGTCGAGGGAAGAATCAGCTGTTTAGTTTGAATAGAGCCAGGATGAACCCTACTAACATCAATAGCGATGCTCCTGTTAAAATTGGTTTGCATTGTCAAAATAAATTGCTTCTGGGCCCCTGTGTCCTCAAAATCAATGACTGCGTTTGTTCCAGGCAGGACAAAAAAACAAAACAAAAACAAAGACAAAACAGGAAAAACAATTCAGAATAATATTGAGCAGTGTTGATGTCAATCTGTGTATGCATGTATTTGTATGCACTGGAAAGTACATTAGATTTGGCAACAGGCGTTCGCTGGATCACACCATGGATCTACGAGTTGTGGTTATTTCTTTTTGAAATAAACAAAAACAGAAGAAGAAGAAGAAGAAGAGAGAGAGAGAGTAAAGTTAATTACATTAAATTTTTTTTGGTAATGCGCTCTGGTTGCCTTTATCATCTTGCCAAAGAGCCCATTTGGAAAATAAACTTCCATTGTATACTATTCTTTTCTAAAATATTCCCCTGAATTTGAAGACTCAATGAAAATTGACGTATTCGACTGTTACACAATGCTTATTACCTTGTTATGTCAGTGAGGGTCAACAAGAAATAAACTGTAGAAAAGCTAACGATCGCTGTTATTGATTGAAGCGAACAAACGTTTACAGACCAATTAAAATTGAGTGCAATCAAAACAAATTATATCCCATATTACACGTAACTGCCTATTTGCTTACACTCTAAACGCATTGTGTTATTCGTCCACCAAGCTTGTGAGTTGGCATTTTCTCTCATGTATTGTATTTTATTTATGTACTGGTATCCACTTCCTTTGTTAAAAAATGATGGACACTTGGAGCCTTATAACACAACAAACTCCATAACTCACTATTTTTAGTATTGACTTCAACAACACTTCGTTTTCAGTCACATCGTTCGGGCTTTGCGCGACTTAATATCGACTAAAATATAGTAACAAACCAATGCTTGCCTGGATGGAGCCATGGTGCTGTGTTTTGAAACCCATCAGTTGCGACCAGAGTGTTGAGACATTGCCCATCAACGCGCCTTAAAAATGTTTGTCATTTTCGCCGAGAGGCATAATGTCTGACATAGATTTTAGGCCCATGTACCCATTCCAGTTGAATTAAGACGGCAATTGTTCCTCTCTTGTTTTGTTATTTTCGTGTCATTTCAACCTTAGAAAATCGAGAATTCTCCTGTTGTAACACCCTTGAATTACTACGGTGCACAGTGTTCGTATAATTTAATTCCATGTCCAACTTCCTTTTTTCTTTTTACTTTTGCATCCATAATGTGGAAATACTCAAACAAGATTCTCCGAGGAAGAGGAAGAAATCTCATAACATTTTGCATTTTGAATGATTTCCTATGAATATTTTTTTTGCGCGCCAAGTGCGTTACACACGCTTCATTCGCCACGTGTAATTAAAGCTTTATTTATTTTCTATGAATTGTACATTGTTGATTTTGTCCCCATTCTGTAAAACATTGTTTAATATAATTTACTTTTTATCCAGTGCCGTCGGGTCTCGAATGATGCGAGTATTCAGATGTATTGCTTAATTCAATAGTATTTTCTTTTGGAAGAATATTATTGTTGAGTTTATTTTCCCATGACAGGACGCATTAGACTCAAAACTATGGTCCACTGCAGTATCCCTTTCTAATAGTTGAAATCTAAATACTGACAGAAACAAATTACTCATTTCGGTTAAAACTGTTTCCTGAGAAAATGGATGATGTTACTCCTTTGTCTTCTTTTTTAAAACAAAGTATCGCTCTAACGCTTATATTCCATTTGAGTTCTATAAAAAATTTGCATTTTTTTCTTTATTCCACACGGATGGCCGTTGGACCCCAAAATTGAATACGGGGGACTAGTCACCCACGATCGATATGATCTTGGACTCGTGGGTGGTAAAATCGTAGTAGGGAAAGACGGATTCCTGTCCCCCAGGGCTTCCGTGCAGGCGTTCATCTGTGAGTCAAAGGGTTGTACTTTGTGACTTGAAACTTGATGAGACTGGGGCGTACGTTATCTCGTTGGGAAGTGGTCATTGACGTGCAAAGTGGCTGCCAAATAACGTTGCCGCTGTCACCATCACTACTGCTGTTCTTGTTATCACAATCATTGTGATTTGTACTGCATTACCACCTCCACCTAATCCACCGGCGGCAGTCGCGTCATACTGGTCATGACCGTGAAATGTGGTTCTAAGTTATGAAACTAAAAACATCCGGAATTATGCCGTCTCTCTCTCTCTCTCTCTCTCTCTCTCTCTCTCTCTCTCTCTCTCTCTCTCTATCTCCCTCTCTCTCAGTTTGCCACGTAATGTTTTCTACTTTTACCTATTTAGTGTAAAACGATGTAGTTATGAAGAATCCAGATGTGTTTTTAGTTTGAGGACTTCGCCCATGTTAGTCTTTCCTAAAAAATACCAACAATGAAAAACGTCCACAGAATCCTGGACAATACAATGTCAGCCAAGAAACATGCTTAAGGAAAGGGACATGTATCAAACACATCCAATAAGCCGATGAACCTGAAACATGGATAAGAAATCACACAGATAGAAGGGTTATAGGAATATCAGAGTAGAAGTATTCGGTGGATGTAGAATTTACGGTCTAGGGGGTGACATGAGCATGTAAGTATAATAAAATAAATTGAACAAACCGACGGCGAAAAGCTCAGAACGTGTTAGAGTGCTCTAAGGCCGTATCCTACTTAATGGCACTGGAACTAGTGAAAAAAGAAACTCAGAGGCCTCCATTTCGCCATCACGTGAAACTCAGTTTGACAAGTCTTCGCAATACTTTCGAGTCGCTGCGGGGGTGGAGAAGGAGATGGTGGCTGGGGTGGCTAAAGCCTATTCTTTCTTAAAATGACCATCATTGACTGAACGGGAAATAGATCCTAACCTTGCCGTCCACTTAAATGACCCTTTCTGCGGGGTGTTCATCATTAAGCCTTTCATCTTTTAAACTGGCGGTCAGCGAGTGAATGGAGACTTTTAAAAAAGCAAACCCGAAAACAGAGCTGAAATCAATGTCTTATCAGTGGAAATGGTATTTTCTTTCTTTTCAAAGATATTCACTGTTCCCTGAGAATGACGTGGTGTCTGATTCGGAGTCATAAATTACAAAAGTAAATATAGCGTCCATGAGATAGCAATGAACCTGACATCTCCCAATTTTATTTCAACGTCGATAGAGGAATGGGGGCTTAGCAATGATGTCCATAACATCTTAGTCCGCATTAATCAGTGTTGCCTTCTCTCATGTGTTTCTATTTCTGAGGTTATCGAGTGAATGCGCGTCACCTCACTTGCTTTGGGACATGTAACAATGTTTAGTAACTGGTTTCCTCAGTGCGGCAAGCGGTGATTGATTTTGTTTCAAGACTGTTTACGCTATCGTTATCGGGAAGTCTGATGATGTTCTTTTTCATCTGTCCTCACCTCTGCTCTCCCCAGTTATTTTTAGTTCGTTTGTTTTGTTGTGGTCCGTCAAAAACGTTGAGTCACACCACATACTCCCCCCACCCCCTCTCTCCCGCCTTCTGTAAATTTATGTATCGTTTTGGAAGATCTTTTGAAAATGTCTTTCTTTAACCCCATGCAATCAGGAGCCGGCGCCGCGAGATAATATGACGTAGATCTAACGTATTTGTCCAAGGGGGGTTTCCCTGGAGAATTTTCACGCCTCTGTCAAGAAACCTTTGATCAAGCTTTGATAGTTTTGGCATCGGTCCATTTACAAATGACATGAATGTTTTTTATTGCTGGTTTCTGATAAAGCGGATATGGGACAAGCGTTTTTCCCCCTGGATTAAATCACTTCCTGAACGCTTGGATTTCTTTCGTGCATGGCAGCCTTTGCTCAGGGTCTTTGAAATGCTGCATTCATACCCATTCAGCCGTTTTATCTTGCGCAGCTTTTCCAATAGCGTGATCGAAGAAAGTCGGGAAGTGAAGATTATAATTATTTCTTTTTCACCTCTCTTTCAGCGCGTTAAATATAGGGTCGTACATGCGCAAGGGTTTCTTGACTTTTCTTCCTGGGTAATTCCGTTTCTCTTCCCTATCCTTCTTCTTTCTTTCCTTTCAGCACCACCGCCACCACCACCACAACCTCCTCCTTTTCGGCCAATCCCTTTCCCAACCCTGAGCCCCAACGTGAACCATGTTCAGAAATTTGTTTGCTTTGGATCCCCTTTTCACACCAGTGTCTTTCTGTTTTGTTTGGTTTTTTATTTCAGTGCTTCTTTTCCTTTGAAAGCATCCGACAACTGTCACTGCACTTGATATGAACAAATGGATTATTTTTTTGTTGTAGAATTTTATTGAACGTTCTATGTGCTCCTTAAACCAGCTCGGTCGTCCTGTCCTAATGTAACGTAATGTTGGGTCTGACCGGGCAGATTATTTACTTGTCTCTACCGGGAGAAACAAACATTCGCTGAGAAGTTTTCCATCACGTTTTCTTTCACATTCTCTGCAAGCAATTCGCTTAAATCTACAAAAGTAGGAAAGCAAAATGAGTCACAATCACCATCGACTGAAAGATCGATGCTGACGCGACAGCAGGAATGAAATAATTTGCAGGAGTTGACGAAACGAGTAGACCGAAAGACGAAAGAATAAAATGTAATGAATTAGAGGAAAAAAATAGTAAAAATCAAAGAAGCTAAAATAATCGAGAACACACATCCACGTACGCACAACGAGGTAATCAGTGGATTTGATTAAGTTCAATTTTCCCCTTGCGTGACTGGAGATTTTCTGTTTGTTCCCATCTATCCTTTTGTCCACCTCTTCATCCTTTTTCTTCTCTGTCTCTTTTTTTGATGCCGTCCTAAAACGTCTTCGTGGGGTTTTACATTTTCTTCCCACATAGAAAAACAAACTGAGTTAAGTGGTAATGAGAAATGTTCATGACAGGAACACGGAAAAAATACAGAGAACACACTCACACAAAAGAAAGTGAGTAAAGGGAAGAAAAGCATTGAATGCGAAAAGGTAAGAGAACCCAACGTCCCAAACCTCCCTCCTCTATCTTATCTCTTTTGGGGACACCGTCACGCAATTGCATCATGCTCAGCTTCAAATCACTTTGGACATCCCGGAGGGTCGTAACGCACGCCTTCGTCGTACCGGTACAGTAAGAATGAGGAGAATGCACACTTTTAGGCTGGTACGCCCATCCATGCTGCACCCTGATGAAGGCCTGTGCTAGCCGTGTGTTGCACGATTACAAAACATGCGTCGCTGTTGATTCAAACCGGTTGCAGTGGCGCTTTCTAGGTGCGTCTTTCTGACTCGCTTTGGATGACAAAATGGTTGACAGAGCAAAACACCCCATGTTCATTCCACACCAGTTCACTGGCATTCAAGGAAATACTAGCCTCATTTGACTGCTTTAGAGCACGTACAGGGACATTATGCAGTGCTCCTCGCTTAAAGAACGTCTCCATTGTTTGTAAATGTTGGAGACTGCTTTCAGAATCTGCGGCTGTGTGGACACACTTTTGTATTGCAGTCTTCAAGACGCCTAAGGCAGCAAACTTATTCACAAAGCCAAATGTCCACAGCGAACGTAGGCCAACATCAGATGGCCTGATTTCACTATCGTTGTACGCAGTTAGATGGATGCGTATATGATTTGCATTTGTTGTACGTATAGTGAGATGGAAGCGTTGATTGTTTGCAATTAATTCGTGGTCAATCAAATTAAAACCTGTCTGTTTGGGTATAGCGCAAGAATTGCGATCGATGCATTTGTTGTTATGCAACATGATCAATATGTTGTTCCTTACATGTTTCCTGGGCAGAAGTCTATGTGTAGTTTGCAATTATAACTCAGAATCATCGCTTTACTTTCTTGAACTAATTTTTAAGCGGAGTAGCCACTTATCGTATTGGGTCGTTGGACATCACAGTGCAATATAGACCTACTTTTTGTCACGATCAACATTGATGCTCTTCCTTGGTAGAAGTCTGTTCTGCGATCTGTCACGACCAATTACTACGACCATTTAGGGGATGATGATTTATATTTATTTTTTGTTGTTGTGTGTATGTGTGTGTGTTTTGGGGGCTATTACCGTCGCCGACTGAACTTGTTGTAATTGGCTTAAACATACAAACACATCTGTTGAAGAATTTGTTACTAATTGTATGAACGTAGGGCGAATGTCACTGTACCTTCACCGAGTGTTGGAAGTGCTAGTTAACACCGTAGGATAGAACTTATTTGGGGAGGGGTGGCTAAGCATTTACTCGTTAACTGTCACATCCAAATCTCGTAGTTTTTAGATTCTGATCAGGGCATGATTGCAAATTATCTCCATTTTTTCATAAAATAAGATAATGTAAAATATTGAGGAAAAAAAGGTTATAATTGATTAAGATAAGATAAGATATGATAAGTCATATTGATCTCAGAGCTAGCACAAGAAAGTGGATATGTCTTTAATGATTTGTGTAATTCTTCAGTCAGTCATAATTACATCAGTACTTAGGTCACATGTACGTATGGCTCGTTTTGATAAGATTCGAAAATCTCTACAAGCGTGCTCTAATGGCAATGACTCTGGCTGTAAGGTAAATATAAAAAACAAAAAAACACTTGTTTTAATGCAATAACCCATTGCATGACTCATCATCAGATTTAAGTACGTATTTAATGTTTATATTTCTTTGTTCACTAATTGCAACTACTTCCATTTTCCATGGGCTAATAGCAATTGCAGCGTCATGCAATGTATTCATTTCCTTTTTTTTAGATAATGGGCACAGCTTTGCCATTAATCTCGGATAAGACCATTAATGATTTCAACAATTCCATGATTAGTGCATAATTATTAATTCCGCACGGGTTTGAGAACGTATTGCATGCAGGAAAATAGCATATGCAGATCCAGGAATTTTGACCCATGTCAGATAAAGTTCCATTTGCTGATATTATTAGGCGGATCGATTTGTTTTGTGTTATAATTAATTGTCTTACGTGTTTATTTTTTGTTTTCTGTCATTGCTTTTGCTGTCGACGGCTTAACACTTCTGTACTGAGCAAATGGATTATCTGATGACGCGAATGCTAACAACGTCATGAACGTACTCGCTTTGACAAGCATGTAAACTTTAACTCCGCATGTACGAAGTTTACATTCTGAAAATTAGTATTGTGCTAAAAAAAATTCGTCTACATTTTAACGACGCATCAGCTTCATGGGCCTTCTCACCGGTAGATATTCTCTGAAGAATGTTTTTGTGTAGACTGTTGGACGCTTTGCCGTCTGATCACAGCTACCGTTGCTACGTAGCCCTGCCTCCGTAGACCACTCATGGGGGGAATGATTTAATAAGAAAAAAAATGCTTTGGCGTTTGTTTGTTTTAGGGGGGTTGGGGTGGAAGGAGAGTCGACTCCTTAGTGACTTTTGCGTAGATGGAGTCAGCCGGTTTGACGATATAGATTATAGAGCGCTTGGCACTGAACTCCAAAGGTCTAGATTAAAAACTCAGTTTGAACGCAATTTAATAAAATCAAAGACCATTGTTTTTCACCCAGTGTCCTGAGGAGTGACCGAACTGGCATCTCCCCTACGACTCGATACCCACACAAACGCGAAGTCAAACCCACGTATTCGTTATGAT
Source organism: Bullina lineata (assembly GCA_039654405.1). Classification (NCBI taxonomy): domain Eukaryota; kingdom Metazoa; phylum Mollusca; class Gastropoda; family Bullinidae; genus Bullina; species Bullina lineata. The sequence continues at coordinate 8,752 of JBDFRD010300177.1, forward strand.
AACAGACAGCGTGAACCAGCACCCCACGAACACCAAAACAGCAACAAAACGTTAATCGTTATTGCTAACTGGATCACAGACCGAAAACCCAATCCCCTGGTTTTCAGTTCTGAGCTGGAAAGGCCATGCACGAACTGAAATTTGCCTAATGTTGCATGTGCACGTGAAGGAAGGATGCCCTTTTCACCCTTGGTTTATTTACTGGTGTAGATGTGTCTTTAATGGAGATTCACAGTGTAAAGTTCACCCCTTGCAAAGGCTGCTGAGCACGAAATGAGGGAATTAAATGTTAAACCAGCTTTTTACTGTCACGCTCTGGGCAAGTGTGTCATGCAGTGAGTAATGCCGTGCGTGACCACATAAACACGGCCACGTCGGTACTGGCTGTCCAAGCCCAACCATTCGCCTCCAATGGAATGCTGCAGGACAAGTGTGCCTCCACACAAACGTCACGATTGTCGAGACAAAGTGACGCAGGTTGGTAGTGGCTACGGCAAGGTGGTCCAGTGGCGATGCGTATAACAGTAAACACGAGAGGTCTTCGTTTCTAGTCAAAGACAGAAATGTCGAGCGTTCATTCCCTTTTGTGTGAGATCTAGATTGCTTCGAGATAGCTTCTATTATTAGTATTGTCCACTTCGGCTTCTAGTCCAGTAGACAACACCCCCAGTTCCACTCTGTCTTTAAAATATATTCGTCACTTATCTGTTCCTCTGTCATTTTGTGAAGTTGTGGCATCGGCGTAACGAGACTGCAGAAGTAAAGGAGCTGGATGTTGTCTCATATATCAAGACAGTGTGTCATTGAACATTTTACGAGAAAGGAAACAGCCTTGAGTTGTAGCAACGCACTCCGTTTTCTCATTGTGCTTTGCAGAGTGCGCGCTGTTGCTCTTTTCTTGACATTTGATTGTCGGTGTCAGTAAGTCGCACCTACGTAACTGCTGAGTGGTCTCCAACAGTTGTGGAAGCGAAGACAAAACGCTGGGAGGAAAGATTTTTTCATGTCGTAATTAGGTTTGGCATTTTCTTTTGGCTTTATAAATGGCGCAGCATCAACCCAGTTCGAGCGTCCTTTAAAAAACAGACGCCATTGTATTCTTGCTTTCAGGGATCGAAGCGTTGTTGTTGTTATTGTTGTTCTTCTTCTTCTTCTTTATATCATTAATCTTAATAGCTACGCTCCTCTAGCCCAAACATCAACAAATTGTTGAAACACTTACATGTGCACAAAGGTAACATTTCGGAATTATTCTCTTATCAAGGGAAAAAAAGAGAGGAAAGGGAAAAGAAGTAAGCATAAACTGAAAGAACAATGATAATTATATATAGATCTAGAACTCCGGAAGAAACAAGAAGACTGTGTGAACGGGCTAATTGCTTTGTCGCCCTTCTCACGAAGCTGTGAAACTTGACTTCGGCTTCGATCTTTCGCTTTGCTGTCTCGTCTTCTAATCAGAGACAATGGAGGTACAGTATTTATGACTTCACGCTTTTTCAGTAGACCTGTTCCCGTGGCTTGGTGTGGTGGAGCAAGGATATAATATTGAAGAAATAAGATCTCTGTTGATTTAATTAGATCAAATCCGCTACTGACTTGCACTTTACCTCATATGAGATCGATGCTAAAGTATTGGCCTGTTATAACAGTAATAATGTGTTTACTTTATAAAGGAGCGTGGAAGGAAGTTCAGCGTTTTATTACAATATGTAGCGTTAACGACTAATATATTATAATCATTTTCGCTACTCTCTTTCTCTCTCTCTCTCTCTGTCTCTCTCTCTCTCTCTCTCTCTCTCTCTCTCTCTCTCTCTCTCTCTCTCTCTCTCTCT